>SDVV010043676.1:0-10229 GCA_016164225.1 Gammarus roeselii
TCCTGAGCTCACCTCCCTCCGTGCTGTAGCTCACCTCCCGAGCTCACCTCCCTCCGTGCTGTAGCTCACCTCCCGAGCTCACCTCCCTTTGTGCTGTAGCTCACCTCCCGAGCTCACCTCCCTCCGTGCTGTAGCTCACCTCCCTCCGTGCTGTAGCTCACCTCCCGAGCTCACCTCCCTTCGTGCTGTAGCTCACCTCCCGAGCTCACTTCCCTCCGTGCTGTAGCTCACCTCCCGAGCTCACCTCCCTCCGTGCTGTAGCTCACCTCCCGAGCTCACCTCCCTTCGTGCTGTATATCACTGATGTGGAGTCTCAATTCAAGAGCCAAATCCTAATGACCGCATAACTCACAAAAGGGCGTGCTTTTGCGTCATGTGAGAGGATGGGACTCCAATTAGGAAATACCTCTACAGTTCGTTACCTTCTTATGAGTGTGTCCCCCTCTACAGTCCGTTACCCTCTCATGACCGTGTCTTTCTCTACAGTCCTTTCCCGTCTTATGAGCGTGTCCCCCTCTACAGTTCGTTACCTTCTCATGAGCGTGTCCCCCTCTACAGTTCGTTACCTTCTTATGAGCGTGTCTCCCTCTACAGTCCGTTTCTGTCTTATGAGCGTGTCCCCCTCTACAGTTCGTTACCTTCTTATGAGCGTGTCCCCCTCTACAGTCCGTTACCCTCTCATGACCGTGTCTTTCTCTACAGTCCGTTTCCGTCTTATGAGCGTGTCCCCCTCTACAGTTCGTTACCTTCTTATGAGCGTGTCCCCCTCTACAGTCCGTTACCCTCTCATGACCGTGTCCTTCTCTACAGTCCATTTCCGTCTTATGAGCGTGTCCCCCTCTACAGTCCGTTACCGTTTCATGACCGTGTCCCCCTCTACAGTCCGTTACCCTCTCATGACCGTGTCCCCCTCTATAGTCCGTTACCATCTCATGACTGTGTCCCATCAACAGTCCGTTACCATCTCATGACTGTGTCCCCCTCTACAGTCCGTTACCATCTCATGAGCGTGTCCCCCTCTACAGTCCGTTACCGTTTCATTACTTTGTCCCCCTCTACAGTCCGTTACCATCTCATGACTGTGTCCCATCAACAGTCCGTTACCGTCTCATGAATGTGTCCCCTCCTGCAGTCCGTTACCGTCTCATGACCGTGTCCTCCTCTACAGTCCGTTACCCTCTCATAACCGTGTTCCCCTCTACAGTCGTTATCCTCTCATGACCGTGTTCCCCTCTCCAGTACGTTATCATCTAATGAGCGTGCCCCCTTCTACAATCCGTTACCATCTCATGACCGTGTCCCCCTCTACAGTACGTTACCATCTCATAACTGTGTCCCCCTCAACAGTCCGTTACCGTTTTATGAGCGTGTCCCCCTCTACAGTCCGTTACCGTCTCATGACCGTGTCCCCCTCTACAGTCCGTTACCCTCTCATGACCGTGTTCCCCTCTACAGTACGTTACCATCTCATGAGCGTGTCCCCCTCTACAGTCCGTTACCGTCTCATGACCGTGTCCCCCTCTACAGTCCGTTACCATCTCATGAGCGTGTCCTCCTCGACAGTCCGTTACCATCTCATGAGCATGTCCCCCACGTTCCTAGTTTCTTATTGGTACATGAAAAGAATTGCGTGATATAGAATTTTAGACACCACCTTAGGTTCCTTAAATATCTGCGTGCTAAGACAAACTCTCTGTCGGATAAGAGAGTAAACGGATGGCGCACTCCTCTAATCGAATACCACACATAGAAGGGCTTACTGATTACTTTTGATAGGCATGCTCACATGAGAGACCCTTAACAACGGTTCTTGGGTAAGTCACATAGTCTGAAAGAATCGACGCTTTGCCACAAGAAACACTTTCGAGAGTGTTGAAGATATACAGAACAGACTCTTCATCGAGTAAGCTGAACATTGCTTGGCAGACCTACACAAGTTTCTCACGCAGTGAGAAACTGTAGCTCTATACCTATTACAATATTAGTTGCTACAGGAAGTACAGTATAGGGAATAAATTAACCGTTTGAACGGCATGACAATAGATAAACTCTCCGTTCGTACAAGCGACTGCAAACAGTAAAAGTTTGACGGGTACTGCCAGAAGATGGACGTGGGACTAAAGCATCATTTTGACGTTTAGGGTGGCGCTGTCAATGGCCTTTCAATAACCGCACCTCCGATACCTTTCGGCAAGCATTATTTAACAGCAACTGTTGGGGTTTACATGGGGAAGGGAACGCTCGACGGTATGCCGCCTCTTCAAACCAAAGATAATAAGAGCAACTGTTCGCCAGATGGCAGGACTGACGTCCCTATTAAATCAAGAAAATATTCCCTCGTAATCATCCGTACCCAGTAAATAAGATTATAATTCATTTGGCTGTAATTTTGTGACAATACAGGAACGAAAATCCCTCTAGTGAATAATTAATCTATAAGTCCTTCCCCAGAGGACGGTGCAAGTTAGACTAATCCCGTCGCGCCGCCTGCGGGTGTTGGTGTAATTTATTGTCGTTGTCAGAACCTTGTTGGCAGATTGCTAGTTGATTGTACATTTACGAAAGGTGTATTGGAAAAGTGTTTACCTCAAAATATTCGCAGAACGTTTGCATATTGGTAGCATGAGCACATAGTATATTGAACCATAGAACATGAATTATTTTAACGATTCATGTTTCACATTTGAATATGTAATATTTTTCATATGTGTAATTATTTTATAATAAATGCAATAATGTCTTGGTGTTACCTTTACTATGTTATCAGTACAGTTCTTTTGATAGTGCAAGTCTTTGAAAAGTTTCACGCTAGTCATCGTCTGTTTATGAACTAGTAAAATACGTTTTGAGCAAAACTCAATTCCAACTTTTTATTCAAATAATTTTAATATTTCTTAAAAAGAATTTCCTGCTAAAATATACATGGGTCTATGCACCTCGTGAATTAATAACTTATTTTACTAATAATCAAATGTTAGATGAATATGATAAGATCATCAACAGTCACGACCTTAAATTCATAATTTGTGCTGGCACAGCTACCGCCACATGTGAAAAGCGGTCCTCGCTGCCGATCAAATATATTTTCGGCTTAGGTGAGCCAGTGAACTAAATTTCCAATCAGAACTTTCCTCCCAATTTTGTCCGAGGGAAAACTGACTGGCACAAAATATAATGCCCATAATATTTGTCGACACAACTTGAATTTGTTTCATGCGATTGTACAAAAAGAGACATAGGTGATACATGCCTGCGTACCTATCAATACAAATGCTTCTTGCTGGTGACTAAGGTATTCAGATAATATTAGCTCTGTTCTATATGTCGACTACCGTGTAGCTATTTCTCTCCACGAACAAGATAAATTGAGTCGACGGGTGACCTCAAACCAAATACTACACTTGGTTGGAGCCGTCATGCTCGAGAGGGTTACAGGGGTTGGGCGTCGCTGGGTTTACTCACTGCTTGTAGCGTTGGAGGGATACAAGGGTTGGGCGTCGCTGGGTTTACTTACTGCTTGTAGCGTTGGAATGATACAAGGGATAGGCGTCGCTCGTTTTACCCACTACTTGTAGCGCTAGAAGGATACAGGGGTTGAGCGTCGCTGGGTTCATTCACGGTTTCTAGCGCTGGAGGGATACAAGGGTTGGGCGTCGCTGGGTTTACTCACAGTTTGTACTGCTAGAAGGATACAGGGGTTGGGCGTCGCTGGGTTTACTCGCTACTTGTAGCGTTGGAGGGATACAAGGGATAGGCGTCGCTAGTTTGGCCCACTGCTTGTAGCGCTAGAAGGATACAGGGGTTGAGCGTCGCTGGACATACTCACGGTTTGTAGCGCTGGAGGGATACAAGGGTTAGGCGTCGCTGGGTTTACTCACAGTTTGTACCGCTAGAAGGATACAGGGGTTGAGCGTCGCTGGGTTCACTCACAGCTTGTAGCTCTGGAGGAATACAGGGGTTGGGCGTCGCTGGGTTTACTCACAGTTTGTAGCGCTGGAAGGATACAGGGGATAGTCGTCGCTAGTTTTACCCACTGCTTGTAGCGCTAGAAGGGTACAGGGGTTGGGCGTCGCTTTGTTTACTCACAGCTGGTAGTGCTGTGGAGAGTTTGAGGAATTGTGAGCATTTGCAGCGTTTAGAGGGATTGCTCTTCAAACACCTACCTCACTCCTGCTCGCCCCTCTAATGATATAGCTGCTTCACCTCAACCAGCTCGCTTTAACACACAACCAGTCCCTTGCATGCTGGACGACCATCACGGCTTCTTGACCTCTAATACTGCAGCAGCACAAAGAGGCACAGTCTCCCAAATTGTACAGCAGAGACGACATCGTCATCTTCTTACCATGCTCACGCATTTAGTTGACTCAGAACACAGTGTGCGTAGAGTTCCTCTTATTCCTCGCCCTCAGTACCCCCCACCACCCCTGGACCTTACTAAATCATTTATAATCCCTTTCCGGCATCCGTCGTTAACCTACTAGAATCTTTTGACATCTCATCCGTGGATTTCACTTCTTCCTCCTCCTCTGATTTCACCGCCAGCATCGGTTTGAGGGCACAAAGCAGCTATCGTAGATCATTTCCTCACACGTCTTTTGCAGTTTCCTCAATTATCTTTGTGAAAAGGAGCTGGTTTAAGTCCAGTTGTGATGCAGCCACTTTGAGCGCTTGACACCTCCCCCCTTGTCCCCCGGCACAACAACTTACTGTCTCTTGCTCCCAGCCTCATCAGCGTCCATTTTTCATCTTCGCAAAAACATATCAGTATTTTACTTTCACGCGATTCTCTTGCAGCTGCCTTGCAATTAAAATGTTATTAGCTGATAACATTCCAATATTTAAATAATGTTAATGACCTTTACTGCAATAACATGTATGTATGCAATTCCATCATATAGCGAAAAGCAGGCAAGATCAATGACAAGGGACCCTTCGAGCCAAGCATATCACAATAGTGCTCTAATATATTATTCACGTCCACTATCTTGTTCTGCGGTCAGTAGCAGCTAACAAATGTACCATGATTGCAATAAGTACTTAATAATAATGATAACAATAATAATAATAATAATAATAATAATAATAATAATAATAATAATAACGATAATATTCATTGAAATCAATTTCATCACCCTTTTCACCAATCTCCCTTCATCCATCCTCTCCATGTGCCCGAACCATCTCCGCACACGCGAATCCACTCTGTCCTCCAACTTCTTCACCATCCCTGTTCTGAATCGAACCATGTCGTTGGTAAGGCTGAGAGGCCGGATCACCAACGACGTGGTTCGAAACAGAACTGGGATGGTGATGAAGTTGGAGGACAGAGTGGATTCGCGTGTGCTGAGATGGTTCGGGCATATGGAGAGGATGGATGGAGGGAGATGGTGAAAAGGGTGATGAATACAGGAACGAGAGGTCGCAGGCCTAGAGGTAGACCAAAGTTTGGGTGGATGGATGGTGTGAAGCAGGCGTTGGGAAGGAGAGACATGAATTTGGAGGTGGCGAGAGAGCGTGCAATGGACAGGCGTAAGTGGAGAATGATTCTGAATGGTTGATTTTGACGCTGCTCTGATGTGCTGTTCCGCCCTTGGCATCCCGCTGTCGGGATGGTCGTGGGTGGGGGGGCCCGGCCATAATGACGCGGCTGGGGTAAACTAGTGAAACTGTCGGGCCCTGCTACTGACGACGGATTCGCGGACGGCACTCGTGACCCAGAGAGTATGTTGAGGGGGTACCGGCCGAACCCTTTAGCACAAAAGGGCTAAGTTGGGTGAGTGTGTGCGCCTTGCCGTCGGTCACCCCCCTTTCTGAAGGAAGCTGCCTAGTGTCTGTATCTGTATCTGTAATTTCCGTTATACATGGAGGACACCAGAAAAGAACACACTGGTTTTAAGCCCTTAGCTCGTCCGACGACTATTGGTTTAAGCCCTTAGCTCGTCCGAAGACTCTTGGTTTAAGCCCTTAGCGAGTTCGAAGACTATTTAGGCATAAGGAAGTAGGAACAAGTCAGCATCAGAAACATTTCATAGAAAGGAGAAACACGCATATAAGAGCTAAATAAAAAGACAAAATAAAATTGAGTAATATGAAAGTCATAGTAGGGTAGAAACAGATCTGACTGTGATATCTAAGAGTTTATTCAGAATATAGTGAATAAAAACTTTTTGGGTAAGTGAACATAAAACTGTAATCTAACAAAAATGCTCATGAGTTAGTAATCCTAAAGACACCACTATGACAACATCAGATATTTTAACCTACGTTTGAAATGCTGGACATCATGTGACTGTTTAAGTTCGAATGGGATATCGTTCCAAAACTTTACTCCTCGATATACAAACAAGGCAGGGAACCTAAAGACTTTTACCGCCAGACAATTTAAATTATTTAAGCAACTAAATCGAGTATTGTTATCATGAACTATTTTATTTTCACATATTTCATCAGCAAAAAAGCTAATGGTTTCAAGAGCGTAGTACTGGAAAAATATTACGAGCACAAAAAATATATAGAGATCACTTAAATTTAATAAATGAATCTTCTATAAACTTCCTCAACAGGACTATAAAAATCACATAGGACAAGCCATACACATTTGTTTTGAATTGAGCATAGTTTATTCAGTTTAGTTTTAGCAGAGGTGTCCCAAACCTCAATACAGTAGAGTAAATAAGGGTACACATGAGTCAAATAAAGTGAACGCAGAACACTCGCAGGAACGAGGGGTGACAACTTTCTTAGGATACCACATGATTTCGATATCTTCTGCCTGATATGATCAATCTGATTAGAGAAGGAGATTCTCCGATCCGCAATTACACGCAGAAACTTGGCTGCCTCTGCAATAAAAATATTAACATTTCTTATTGCTAAGGGGTTGCCAACGTTGTCCGATTTGTAAGTTTTAATCATGTATGAGATCTTAGAAATGTTGAAGGAAAGTTTATTGCAACAAAGCCACTGATCAATCTTCTGGAGTTCTCTGTTAACAGTTCTGCAAAGGTCACCAAGCTGCTCCCCCTCCACCAGCGCCGCTGTATCGTCAGCAAAGTGTACCAACCGGAGTGCAGTAGAGGAACTCGCCATATCATTGATAAACAGAAGAAACAGTAGAGGGCCCAATCAAAATTCTAAAACTTCAGTTTCAGAATTTTCATTGGAACGTCTCTGCCATGAGACTGTGGGTGTTCCTATGTCTACACACACCGTTCTTCCTACGCACAAAAGAGACGACTGTCTCGACACACATAGGGAAATATAAAAAATCTCATTACAGGGATGTTAATACATACAATCTCACTACAGGGATGTTAATACATACAACCTCATTACAGGGATGTTGATACATGCAATCTCATGACAGGGATGTTAATGCATGCAATCTCATTACAGGGATGTTGATACATGCAATCTCATTACAGGGATGTTAATACATGCAATCTCATTACAGGAATGTTACAACATGATATCTCATTACAGGGATGTTAATACATGCAATCTCATTACAGGGATGTTACAACATGATATCTCATTATAGGGATGTTACAACATGATTTCTCATTACAGGGATGCCAATATATACAATCTCACTAAAGGGATGTTAATACATACAATTTCATTACAGGGATGTTAATACATGCAATCTCATTACAGGGATATTAATTCATGCAATCTCATAACAGGGATGTTAATTAATGCAATCTCATTACAGGGATGTTAATACATACAATCTCACTACAGGGATGTTAATACAGACAATCTCATTACAGGGATGTTAATACATATAATCTCATGACAGGGATGTTAATACATACAATCTCATTACAGGGATGTTAATACATACAATCTCATTACAGGGATGTTGCGGTCAGAGCGCGAAAATACATCATTTACTGCAACGAAAGTACCTGCGCTGCGGTTCTCAAGATTTTCTGCGGGAGAAATGAAAGAGCGAAGTACATCGTTGTGGAGCATGTGATGAATGACCGTGCTACTGTAAGCAAATAGAAATGTATGTGAGGGACTTTGAAAAGATGTGTGTCAAGAGAAATTAAGATGACGACTTAATGTCCATCAAAGCACGCAGGTGCTTGATTTAACTTGCAAGTGCGCATACCCTCATATCTAGAAACAAGTGAATAATTACTGTCTTGAGCGTATAAATGTACCTGCAGGCAACTTTTTCCTCTGAACTACAAGTTATATTGAACATATATACTGTTTCATGTAAACGGGCAGATAACATGCAGCTATGAAGCAGCTTCTCGAATTATTTGACATCTAAAATATTTCAAATTCTAATCTCATGAGATGATACCGTGTCATGCAGTGTGGATTATGAATCAGGGAACAACCATTTGAAGGATTCGAGGCAATCCAATGCTCTGGTATTCAACTAAATTTCTATCCCTCTGTTCCTGTTGTAACATTTTCGAAAGCATTTGTATTGCAGTCTGGGATAATTGATTCAGCTGTACTCAATTTCATCGTAGTACAATTATAATTCTTTGCTTTATCGGTGGCTATTATTTAAAACCTAAACAGAAAAGAATGCAAAGAACTCCACAAAATAACAAAAAATATCCTATTTGTCGCTCATTTGTCACATTGAAGTACCAACAAAGTGACTTATGTGATCAAGGAGACAGCTATCAAGTCGGTCAATAGCATTTGTTCGCATGTCATCCTTCTCTCTGGAGAGCAGCGAAACCAAACCTGGCTAGACGACCGGCAGTAGTATCTACGTGTCGCAAGTAGCTCCCAAAAGGAGTTTGTGTACGTCTCTGTGCTCTGTGACTCCTTGCGATATGTACTATTGGTACTTCTTTTGGTATTGTCCCAAACATCACACCTTCTCTTCCTCGTCAACGCTGATGCGGGCTCGCTCATTGAAGTTCCTTCAGTATCCTAATCAAAGCTTAAAACTTCGTAAACCCTCAGACAAAACTAGTCAAATAGGACCCAACAAATTCTATTATATAATTTAAACTAATAGAAAAGGTCGATCGACGATTTTTGGAATAAATCTATCTCATGCGCTGCACAGAAAAAAAAAATTCAAGGTGAAATGACTATCTTCCCACAAACTGTCGTCGGCCCGAATGCTGACATATGTTGTGATGATACCTTCCTTAAAAGTAACGTTTAATCAACGTTTTTGGTTTCAATTTGCCACTTGAACTAGTACAAATTAAAATCGACAAATGATTCACAAATATTTCAATTCTTTTCTTTGTTCTGGCGTTGATGCAGTCTCTTTGTCAGTACAACGGCGATCGAAGGTTGCGTGAGAAGCGAAATCGTTATTGCATAATATA
This sequence comes from Gammarus roeselii, assembly GCA_016164225.1. Lineage (NCBI taxonomy): Eukaryota > Metazoa > Arthropoda > Malacostraca > Amphipoda > Gammaridae > Gammarus > Gammarus roeselii. Next base: position 9,324 of record SDVV010043676.1, read on the forward strand.
TTTGCATAGGGTGAATGGGTGAGGTACAGACTGGCACGCATACAATGTGAGAGTACCCTCGTCGAGCAATTATAAAGTACCCTCGTCGAGCGATTGCAAAGTATTCTCGTCGAGCAATTGTAAAGTACCCTCGTCGAGCGATTGTAAAGTACCCTCCTCGAGCGATCGTAATTGCATGTGCAGCTCATTTTTCCTTTAAGAAAGAATGGAGAAAAATAGCGTCAGGTACTGCCTATCCCATTCTCTCCTCCTAGCCTATTTACCGTACAAAAAGCTGCGCCAAATTTCGCGCCATCAAACTTATGGTCCATCTATAACAGTCGAACCGGGTTCTCCTTATATCGGGCAGTAAATTTTATCATCGAAACTAATTCATTACATGTTGTGAAGTGAGGTAAGGATTATCAAATGAAGAAAATAATTTCCATTTCAAATGTCACTATGGACGTATAAACTGTTGGTACTGGATAATAACGCGTATTGAATACCTTTGGACGGGTCTGCCGATGACTTAATGACCAAGGAAGTTATATGTTTCTGACTACAAAATCCTACCGTTTTCCATAAACGTAACAATAAAAGAAAATATTATGTGGCATGAACACTAACAGAACATAACAATACAATAAAGGTTATAAACTCTTGTGCTCTTAGAATGAATTTCTACTCCTCGAAGACACTAATTTCCAAGAAAACCCGATGACCTTAGATTGGGTGTTATGCGCATTTGTTGAACACCTTGCGTCATCACGAATAAATTTCATGGTCGAATGTTGGTTTCTTACTATTTCAAACATCGGTCGACGCAGATCCCTCAAGTTGTGTCTTCCAAAATATCACATAAGACCTTGTTGACTTCTTTCTCACCTAATTGCCACCTTGGACGATTACTACCATGAACATATA
>SDVV010043677.1:0-10229 GCA_016164225.1 Gammarus roeselii
CCCAAGCTAGCTTGGAAGATCAGCAATCAAAAGCTGTGACAAATTGAAACCGAATTAGAAAATTTGAAGTGCTTCCTGCCAAACAGAGCCTGTGTCTGACCCTTGACCCAAGTAAAACTACCTGCTATCTACACAGGAAGTGCATTGGAACTAAAGGCCTGGCTCCAAGAAGGGAAGGGACAGGAAGTGACCTTATTAAAAGCCTAATTGAATTTTCATTAGTGTTGTGCAAATTGGGAAAAGAAATATCTGTGAAAGTAATAGGCTGTGAATATAATTATTCTGTGCTATTGGAAAGAGTTATAGATTTGTATTTTATAAGTAGCTACACATCTATCTGAATTGTGTCCAAACTCCCCCTACCTTCATAACAGAATAGCTAATGATTTGTGCTCGGCCTGCTTCAAAGATCCCAATTTAGCTTGAGGCCCTAAAGAAAATGGTCTGAAAATGTGAGAAATATGCCGGACATATTCTTTTCATCTGTCATGTGTTACTAGAGGTGTTAGTGATCCAAAAAACAAAGCTTTTCTTTTTCATTGCCCTAATGGCAAAGGCTGTAACGTTGAAGAAAATGAAGATTTGCACTGTGTGAAAGTGAAGAAGGCAGCATGGAAATGTAACGCATGCAAAGGACAGGAAAATGTTGAAATTGCTTAGGCAGAATGTGATGAATGTTTTTGCAAATCTTGTTCAAAAGTGTCCAATGCTGCATTGATGTGCTACATCATTCTAATGGTTTGCAGCAGGTGTGTGACCTGTTTCGATGTTGAAAACAAAACGACTGGGAACAAACATTACCAAATAATTAATGGGCAGAGTACTGTCAAAACTGCTGATGGTCACTACCTCACTGTCCATCGGCAGGCAGGGTACAGGAACAGCTGCTAGTGACCAGAACAGTGATATGGTGAATGACATTGGTGTAGATACAGATGTTACTGGTATGATGAATTCCAGTGAAAACAGCGATAGGGAAAATGAGTGATACTGGAGAGCAAATAGAAGATAATTTACCAGAAGTGAAAAACACAAAACTCTGCAGATTCTATTTGAAGAGCAAATGCAGGTGTGGAGTGTCAGGAAAAGACTGTGGCTTCACCTACCCAGCTTGTGAGCCTGAGTCAAATAAAAACTGTAATAGTGACCAAGAAAATGAACGTGGCCCAGTAGGGCAAAAACAAAACTGGTACCCACAATAAAAAGCCTGAAAACACTGCACATCCTATTTAAAAAACAAGTGCAAGTCTGGATTGTCAGGGAATGGAGGTGGCTTTACCCACCCAAAGCGTTGCAATAAGTTCATGGAATTGAGAAGGTATGGTTGCAGAAGTGATGAACTCTGCAAGAAATTCCATCCAAGGGTATGTAATGACTCATATTATCATATGCGATGCATCAAAAAAAGGTGTGTGTGGCTGAATATTAAATAAAAAATGAAAATCACTGGAGCCCCAGCAAGATGTAACTACTGCAGCCAGCAGACAAGGAAATGTAAATCATAGCAACCCACAACAACACCCAAACATCAACCACGTTGGCCAACAAGGTTGGGTCAAACAACAGCCTTGATTACATGACACGTGCTTCTAAAACCGTGCCCAACAGGCTCCTCTCACGGGGTCAAGGCCAACCTGTGATGGCAGATGCCCTCTTGGTGATGCCCGCGTGAGTCCATTTGTAGCCGTACATGGCCATCACCACTGCAGTGCTGACCAGTCACAGATGGAAAATTATTTTTTAGAAACTCTTGAGTCTCCTACTTTGCCTTTGCAAACAAAAGTTCCCACTGGTGAGAGAGCTGCCAACACTAAGGCAATAGGAGCAACACCATCTCAAAAAACAATTAACCAAAATGAATTTAAAAAGAGTCACCTCTTAAATTTACAAGGCCTCCATAACACCAGCCAATATGGCGGAATAAAGTTAATCCAAGATATTCTATCTGATAGTGATTCACTCATTATTGGCTTAACTGGGACACCTAAATGAAAATGTTAAATCAGCTGATTTAACATATATTGAAAATTACACTTTTTTCAGAAGTGACTGCACAAATAGGAAATGTGGTGGTGTTGGAGTCTATGTGAAAGAATGTCTTGTAAGCTGCAAAGAGTTGAAGTTTTCCAATGATCACTGCCTCTGTGATGTCTGGCTGGGGGAAACCAGAGAGGTAATTTTGCCAACACGGTGTTGTGATCCATGTCTAACATGGGAGGGGTTCCAGTAACTTTCAGCAAATTCTGTGATTTCCTTAATTAGAGCCCCATTAATTATTATTCCTTATTATTCATGTTGCACTCAAGGTTTTATTAATTAACATTGTTAATTTCACTTTTTTTTGTGGTATTTATTAAATTTATTAATTATTTATGCTATTTTCTTGATGGAAGGGGCGTGGCCAGCAGGCTTTATTGAGATGCACTATTGGGCAAGCCGGTAGTTGATCTAGAGCAGTCACCAAAAGAGGTCAGCCCATGCCTCTGTCTGCTCCTTCCGTTGCTCCCTACTTATTTTTATTGCTCTGTCACCCTTTTTGTTCACCATACAGTTCTGTTCTCATGATGTAATTTGTAATTTTGTAATTTGGATATTTTGCTCATATAGCGGGTTGCTGCGTAGTAGCCACCTGATAGCCTTTTTTATCTTTAGTAGGATTTAGTACCGTCAGTGATTGGATATTATTTGCATCACTACCGCGGTGGACTTTTATTGAGAGTGTAACCTTGGAGTGCTTTTTTGAACTGTGATTTTATTGAATATAAATCAGTGAAGATTAGACAGGTTTTTAACATATTTTTATATCAAAACCTGGTGTGCGGCGTTTAGGAGTTTTTTGTGTGGTCCTGTATCTTGGTAGACCCAGCAAGCCTATACTGGCCTAGACAACCTACCGCCTCTGTGACCATCCTGACTTAGAGCGGCAGTGGGGTCACCGGGTCAAGAAGTGCAGGCACCCACAATTGTGGACCGCCCTGGGATTTGGTTTAGTAGGGAGGGATTGTGAGCGTGGCTCCCTTGTGCATTCCCACCCTTGACTGGAGATGGGGAGGGGCGTGCTGGGAGTCTGGGGATGTTTAGTTATTCATCTAATTGCCCGTTGTCTGCAAGTTTGTCTTCAGTATCCTTGGCATTTAACCACACATCTGAATCAGCCTGGCTGATCAGGAACTGCTCCGCTATACAAGGTCCTGGGGTGGGTGTCGCCCATGTCTGATATGGCCTGGAAGTGGGAGACCTGTATTCCCGCACTGCTCTGCATTTGCCAGACAAGGAATTGAACCCAGAGGACACCCAGGAGATAAGTGGCGATTTTTAGGCAGTGAAGCCTGTAGGGGTGCTGTGGCACAGCCCGACAGATACCCAGGGGTGGAAAAGCCAGTAACGGGTGCCAGCCAGAGAGCGGCAAGCCCAAGCTACCCGGTTTTATTCTATAGCCCAGGTGAGCCTGGTCCCAGTGGTCATAACCTAGGTTGGTGCGCGGAATTGGTGTTAGTTTGGCAGGCTCTATGACCTTGCCACCTGAACAGCTTGGTTGGGCATTTTGCTATCGCTTACAATTATAGTGTATAGACCACCAAACTGCAAGCTTGTACATTGTGAAGATGCGCTCGGAACATTCATCAGACTGAATTTAAAATTTTCCTCTGTGGTGACTCCAATTTTTGCTTCAACACCAAATCAAGCTGAAACACTGTTCAAATTTGTACATAGATATTTTCTTACCCAAATTATTGAAAAGCCAGCACAAAATAACAATATCTTGGACATAATGTTTTTCAATTCAGTTGAGTATATAAAAAACATTAAAATAACTAAAATTGCACAGCTCAATCTCCACGCCACAAGACCGCTGTGTCCATGTCAAAGCTAGAACTGGCAATAAGCAGCACCAGAGGCTGACACTGCAGTTGGACACGCTAACCACTTGGCCACGGTGGCCTCTAGTGCAGATATAAATTGGGTAAATATACAGAAACCTATGTCCACTATTGATTGGAAACAACTCATTGATCAGGCAAACAGTGTGGAGGAAGCAAAGAATAACTTTGATGATATAGCTACTGTTGTAGATGTGTGTACATGTGCCAATAAAAAGAAAAATTCACAAAAGAAGCATGTATTATTCAGAAAGGAAATTGCTCATGAAAAAGAGAGCAATAAAAAATAACAAACTTTGCAACAAAGTAAACTCTTTCAGACACATAAAACAAGAAGAAGCTATCATTTTGATTAAAGCAAATAAAAGGTTCACACGAGCATGAGAGAGAATGAAAAGCTATTGAAAAAATTACAAAAAATTCTAAATTTTCAACCTCTAAAACTAAAATTGGCCCAATAATTGATCAATCCGGTCAACTGGTAGATGAAAACAAAGCAATGAGAAAGTTGTTGAGTGAGAATTATAGACTGGTATTTAGTATCCCAATGCTTTCTCATACAAATCCTGGAATTGCCTCTGAATTTTCATCGACTGATCTTAACATTGACATCTCTGAAATTACAAAAGCTATTGATGATATCGGTAGCAATAGTGCATCCGGACCAGAGGACATCCCAGCTGTTCTATAGAAACAACGCAAACAGGTAATGTCAAGACCGCTACAAATGTTGTGGCAGAAGTCCTAGGAAACTACCAAATGGCCCACAGACCATGAAACATGCTGTCATCTTCCAGCTAGCAAAAGGAAGAAGCCTCACAAGCCCATCAAATTACAAACCAATTTCTTTGACATCACATGTAGTCAAAATATTTCAAAGAGTATTGAGAGGAAGAATAGTGAATTTTCTTGAAAAAAATAAATGGTTGAACTCCAAGCAACATGGTTTCAGAAGTAAGAGGAGTACGTTGACTCAACGTCTGGAGCACTATGATGAAATAATAAATGCATTGTGTGATGGATCAAATGTGGATGTAATTTATTTTGATTTTGCCAAGACCTTTGACAAAGTAGATCACAGTATAGTCATCAAAGCTATATAATACCAGTATCCAGGGGAATGTTTACAAATGGATCAAAATCTTTCTGAAAGGCAGAACTCAAAGTGTGGTAGTAAATGGAGAAACCTCTGTGCCAGTGGAAGTCCTTAGTGGGGTCCCACAAGGCACTGTGCTTGGACCACTGCTTTACTTAATATTGGCTAATGATCTGGGCCAAAGCTGTCCCCATACATCAGTCTCTTGCTTTGCAGATGATACCAGAATACTAGGCATTGTCAATGACTTGAGTGATGTAGAAATGGGTCAAACTGATCTGAAAGAAATCTTCAAGTGGGCTGGTAAAAACAATATGCAAATTGGCAAATCTAAATTTGAATCACTGAGATACGGAAAAAAATCAGACCTAAAAATTAAAGCATCATATAATTTTAGCAATAACACAGCTATAGAAAAAAAAAAGCCTGCATGATCTAGGCGTACTAGTGAAAAACAATGCTTCTTTCCATGAACAAATTGAAAAGGTTGAGGCCAGTGGCAGAAGACTGCGTTCTTGGGCCATGAAAACCTTTCTGGCTAAAGACAAAAGGACAAGGTTGACTCTTTGGAAACAACTAATCCAACCAGTCATTGACTATTTCTCCCCTCTCTGGATCCCACATAAGCAGAAAGATCTGAATAGACTTGAAGCAGTGCAAAGAAGTTTTGCCTCTAATATTACAGAGGTAGAGGAAATGGACTATTATGACAGATTAAAGGGTTTGAGGCTACACTCAATCCAAAAACCTTTTGAAAGATTCATGGTCATGAACACTTGTTGGAAAATTTTGGAAGGCTACAATGTCAATGTAAATAAAAAATTGTAATAAAAGTGACCACAAGAAACCAGGCAAGAATTGTCAGAATGTGCTGCTTCGAAGTGCCAAAACTGACGGGGGGCAAAGCGATGGAGTTACATTCAACAGCTACACGAGCTGGGCACCTCGGTTATTCAACCGAATGCCATTGGAAATATGTCAGATCAAACAGGTGCCACAACTGTCAGCTACAGCAAACACTTTGAGGTTCAAGAGTGGACTGGACAAATACCACAGCTGTGTTCCAGATCAATCACAAATTAATGAATACCCTTACTGTGCTAAGAAGTCTACAAGCAATCAATTCATGTCTCTGAGTGCAACACAGCGCAAAGCAACGTTGACAACTAAACTTAAGAGGTAGAATTGATTACCTGCAAGCACAATTGTTACGGCATCTACAACGCAATCAACGTCTCTATGCATCACAGCACGCTGTTGAACCAACCAAACAGTTTGGCTGCAACGCTGTGGCCAACACATCTGAAGATTTTGGGTTCCCTAATTGGCCGGTACTCACCATTGCGAGAGACGTCCAGCTCAACGAGGTTCTCAAAGTTCTGTATGTCGGGAGGGATGCGGGGTATTTCATTGTCACTGAGCCCCAGCCGGCGCAGTTTGACCAGGCGGAAGAAGTTCTGAGGGAGAAAAGAAACAGCACATCAACTCAGAAGGATTGCGTAATCAATACAAGAACACAAATCATCAAAAATTGATCAGCCTCGTTTGTGTGTTCTGGAAACACAAAAATATTGCAGTTAGTTGATAAATTTATTCTTAACTTGACATGTTCTAGACATTTGTTGAGATCAAGAGCATCACCGTTGTTTTATTAGCTAGAAGTGACTAGTCGTAAAAGTCCTTAGAAACTAGAAGTGGAAGCCTTCAGTGGGGTTCCACAAGCACTGTGCTTGGCCCTCTGCTGTTCTTAGTAATAGCTAATGATCTGAGCAATAACTGTCCACACACATAGGTCTCTTGCTTTGCAGATGATACCAGAGTACTGGGCATTGTCAAGGATTTGAGAGAAGTAGAAAATGTTGCAACTGGTCTGAAATTTTTTTCAAGTAGGCTAACAAAAACAATGTGCAATTCAATTAATCTAAATTTGGATACTAGGATATGGAAAAAAATTAACCTAAAAACAGTTTTCATATCATTCTAGCAATAATGCAGCTATTGAATAGGAAAAAGGAAGTCAGCGTAATTTAGGTATACAAATGCAAAAACTTTTTTTTTTTCTTCCATGATCAGGTGGCAATTGTTGAGTAATGAGATGCTTAAGGAATTAGTGTCCTCCTAATGGAGAGCTGTTGGAAGAAGTTCAGTGTTTCAAGTATCTGGGCTCCAATGTGGAGAAGACTGAACTAGTGGAAACTGAGGTGAAGTTGAAAGTGAACGAGGGGTGTGAAGTGCTGGGTGCACTGATGAGTTTAATGAACTGCATGACATTGGGGATGGAAGCAAAAAGAGGGTTAGGACTGTATGAGGGTGTTGTTGTCCCAACTACCATACGGAGCTGAGACTTGAGGGGTGAGAGCAGAGGAGAGAAGAAGGTTGAATGTTTTTGAGATGAAATGTTTGAAGAGCATGGCTGTAATGTTGCTGAGAGACAGGTTCACAAACGGTGTGGTTCGAATTTGAGCGGGGTTGGTGAAGAAGTTGTAGGACCGAGTGGATTTGCATGTTCTTGGATGGTTTGGGCACTTGGTGAGGATGGATGAAGGGAGATTGGTGAAAAAGGTGATGAAGGTGGAGGTGAGTGGATATTTGCCTAGAGGTAGACCAAAGTTTGGGTTAATCGATGGCGTGAAGCAGGCGTTAGGAAGGAGAGACTTGAATAGGGAGGTAGGGAGAGCGTGCAATGAATAGACAGGAGTGGAGAATGGTTGTGAATGGTTAATTTTTGATGCTGTTATGATGCGCTTTCTTTTCCTAGGCGTCTTGTTGAGAAACAGGATGGCCGTTGGTGAAGGAGAGGCCTGGTAAACTAGTCACGCTTGCTGCTGACACAGACGTTGGACTGCACTCATGACCCAGCATGTGCGTAGTGGGATTTCTGGCTAAGCCCTCTACGCAAAAGGAGCCAAGTTATGCGAGCGTGTGAGGGTGGGTTGTGTTAAGCGCCTTGCCATCGGCCACACACAACCTGGGGGATTTGACCTAGTGTCGATAGCTGTAATTAAATATCTGGTATATGGCCAGATATTAAAGTGATACTTGGCATCTGGACGGATAGTAAACAATAGCCGGGTACCGGATACATCATCTGGTATCCCGTTCAGCCCAAAACTTGAGCCCAAATCTTATTGCACTTGATGATGAAGCAAAACATACCCCTTCTCAATTGGCTAGATGTGGACTCCGCCCCCTCAACATTCAATCCCTTTTTGCTCAAGAAGTTGGTTTGTTGATTTTTTTGTTTCTCACTTTGGTTGCCCCAAGACCACCCCACACCCCGGCAAGGCCAGAGTGCAGAGCACAACAGGAGGCACAAATGTCACAGCACGCCAGACTGCAAAGACCGGCAAAACAATGGAGCGGAAAAAAATGGAAATTTGTGCTCCAGGCAACTGATTATACAGCAGTTTTGTTGGTCATAATATAAAACATACACATACATATATATATATATATATATATATACACATACACACACATATACATATAGACTACAAAAAAAATACATACATGCTTACATCCCTACAAATAAATTAAACTTCATCAGCCTAGTCAAAATCTAAAAATTCTTCATACATCAGATTAGCAAGGGCGTGCTTATAGCGAGTGATATCTGTCAACAGCACTATGTCAGCAGGCAAGCCATTCTACACACAAACACATCTCACACTGATGGACCTACTGCGGACATCAGAGGAGTGAGGAGGAAACGCCAGCTTTAGACCATGACCTCTAGTACCAACTCTTGGAGCCAAAGAAAACATAGTTAGCAAATCCTCCAAGTTCCCATGCAAATTTTTTTAATATTTGATCAGGTCTGCCCTAAGAAGCCAGCCCTTAATGGAAAACAAATCCAGGCTCCTCTAACGATCTCCATAGTCCATGCCAGAAAGTTCATCCATGTTTTTAGTCTATCTCCTCTGGACAGACTTCAGCAGCCTGCAGTCCCCACAATATCCAGTGTTCCAAACACAGGCAGCATACTCAATAAGGGGACGAATATGGGATAAGCATAAATTACGGTAACCTGCAAACAGTTGATCTCAACAAACAGTTGGCCAACCCACCAGCCTTTGCAGCCACCACCCAAATATGATGGTGGAGTTGGAGACTGGTTTCTAAACTGACGCCAAAATCTCAGTGTGTAGGGACAAACTTCAACACTCTTCCCTGCAGGACATACTGGTTAGCTGTAACCAAAGCATCAAAATCAATACGACCTCTAAAAAAACGCAGCACAACACACTTATCAGGATTCAGTCCAAGGTTCCATGACCATGCAACCGAGTCAACTGCATCCAAACCATTTTGCAGTGATTGGACACCTTGAGCGGCAGACTCAGTGTCCTTGCGCGAGTATCTCAAGTACAACTTGTAGTAATCAGCAAATGCTTTGAACTTGCATGAGAGACCACTGGAGATGTGATTAATATAAATCAGGAACAACAGCAGCCCAAGGACAGAACCCTGAGGAACACCACTCGTCACAGCAACTGGGCTGCTCAAGCTGCCATTCACACAAACACTCATCACTCTGCCAGAGAGGAATGCAGAGATCCAGGCTAGCAAAAAATTACAAACGCCCAAGGATTCCAATTTGGACAATAGCACAGCATGACTCACCACATCAAATGCCTTTGAGAAATCCAGCAACACAACATCAACAAATAATAACTTAATTTTGATATCTTAATGCTGCTTTCATGTGTTGTACATATTTGTCCACTCCTTGAATATGTATCCTGTGGTTGGAACAGCTCTGATACTGCCAGATCGCACAATTGGGCACGGGGTTGAGAACATTACGTGCATTTTCATTGCCGAATATTAAGAACCGAACCAGCCGTGCGCCTCAAAGGCTGAGATTGGCATATCTGGACCTTAACGTGCGCTTGCAGAGTATGTTTGTAGAGTTACGTGCGCCACTGTCAGAGACACTGACAAATATATACGAAACGGAAAGCTAGAGGTGCGAGCGCAGCGAAACCGACTGCAGAATTACATGTGTGTAGAGTTTGAGATGACCGCACATAGACGTAAGCGTCTTTCACCAAGCAGGCGTCATACAAAACAGAATGTAACATTTAGATGATACTCTTTCTCATAGTAGGTATAAATTATAATTAACAACACCTGTCAGTTCATTTCAAAAATTGCCATTACTAACAATGCTTTATTTTGCACTTCCACTCCGCTGTATTTTCCATGAATGTTGCAGCAAACTTGTTTACATAACGTGTTTGACGTCTGTG
>SDVV010043678.1:0-10229 GCA_016164225.1 Gammarus roeselii
GGTGACGTGAGAGTAGCTCCGTGAGAGCTGGCTTTATAGCCGGCACGATCCAGTAGTTACGCGAGAACTGGTGACGTGAGAGTAGCTACGTGAGAGCTCGCTTTATAGCCGGTATGATCCAGTAGTTACGCGAGAACTGGTGACGTGAGAGTAGCTACGTGAGAGCTGGCTTTATAGCCGGCACGATCCAGTTGTTAAGTGAGAACTGGTGACGTGAGAGTAGCTACGTGAGAGCTGGCTTTATAACCGGCACGATCCAGTTGTTACGCAAGAACTGGTGACGTGAGAGTAGCTACATGAGGGCTGGCTTTATAGCCGGGACAATTCAGTAGTTACACTAGAACTGGTGACGTGAGAGTAGCTACGTGAGAGCTGGCTTTATAGCCGGCGCGATCCAGTTGTTACGCAAGAACTGGTGACGTGAGAGTAGCTACATGAGGGCTGGCTTTATAGCCGGGACAATTCAGTAGTTACACGAGAACTGGTGACGTGAGAGTAGCTACGTGAGAGCTGGCTTTATAGCCGGCGCAATCCAGTTGTTACGCAAGAACTGGTGACGTGAGAGTAGCTACATGAGGGCTGGCTTTATAGCCGGGACGATCCAGTGGTTCCGCGAGAACTGGTGACGTGAGAGTAGCTACGTGGGAGCTTGCTACGAGAGAGCTGGCTACACGACAGACGGCTACGAGAGAACTATCTGCGTAAGAGCTGGTTACATGCGAGCTGGCTTCGTAAGAGCTGTGTTTCCAAAAACTAGCTAGGGACGAAATAGCCACGAGCGAGCTCGCTACGTTGGAACTGGCTAAGTGAGTATTGGTTGTCTGAGTGATTTCAATCTTAGAAATTTCGAAGTCATATGGTCGAATTATTGAAACGAATAGCAATCAAATAGCATGACTGAATTTATTTGAAGTACGCGCTTCATGATCAGTCTCTTGCTTGCTTTTATGTTGATCTAACTTCCAATTTTGCGACGTCATCAGCAATGCAGAAATATGATTAGTCATCCCTTGCAGTCCTCAGATACTGTATCTCATCAACGTATCAAAAAGAGAGCTTGAATAACGGATATCCAGTTGCGTCTTGACTGGTTCATAGTATGTGTACTGAGTAATCATTGGTTATATCATTATCATTCGAATCTTAATAAATCGATGTTCTCACTGAGTTCACGGGTTACCGTTTTGAATCACAAATTAAATGTTATTGCATCGCATTTTATGCTGAAACGATTTATGTGTTCATATTTCATTATTAATATTATTATTATTGATAAAGTAATTAGATGCTCGAGGAATGTCGAGGCTATCAGATCAAGTGACCTCCTATATGGAGAGTTTTAGTATGAAGTTCAGTGTTTAAATGTCTGGCCTTCCATTTGGAAAAGACTGAACTAGTGGGAACAGTGAAATCTCGACTGAAGGACGGGTGCAAAGTGTTGGGTGCACTGAAGAGTGTGATGAGGCGTAGGACGTTGGGGTGGAAGCATGAGTGTTGTACGAGGGGGTAGTTGTTCCAACTTTGCTCTACGACGCTGACACTTCGAAGGGGGGGGGGGGTTGAGGGCAGAAGAGAGAAAATGGTTTAATGTTATCGTGACGAAATGTTGGAGGATCATGGTTGGAGTGACGCTGAGAGACAAGATCGATAACGAAGTCGTTCGAATTAGAACGAGGATGGTGAAGAAGTTAGCGGACAGAGTAGATTCGCGTGTTCTGAGATGGTTCGAGCACATTGAGAGGATGGATGTAAGGAGATAGGTGAAAAGGGTGATGAAGGCGGAGGTGAGTGGACGTAGGCCTAAAGGTAGATCACAGTTTGGATAGATGGATAGTGTGAAGCAGGCGTTAAGAAGAAGAGAAACGAGTGTCTAGGTAGCGAAAGAGCGTGCAATGGATAGGCGTGAGAGGAGAATGGTTGTGAATGGTTGATTTTTTTTTGCGCTGCCCTGATGTGCTTTCCCTCCCTTAGCATCTCGTTGAGAAACTGGATAGTCATAGATTAAGGGGGGGGAATGTTTCTACAACGCAGCGGGGGTAAACCAGTCAAACTGTCAGGCCCTGCTGCTGACACTGACCTTTGACTGCACTTATGACCCAGAGTGTGTATTGCACTGTCTTACAGCCGACCTTTTAGCGATAAAGGGCTAAGTTGTTAGAGTGAGAGGAGTAGGGGGTGTGTCTTGCCGTCGGCTGCTTCCCTTCCTAGGGATTTGGCCTGGCGTCTGCATTTATGTTATCATTAAAGCCGTTATTTTCATCGTCGAGCAGTGGTTTTCAATTCTGAACTTGACTACATGTAGCATCATGGGCGAAAGTCGAGCATCTAATGCAAATTTAACACTGGATTCCCTTGTGTGTTTGAAAAGTTGATGATTCCTTGTTTTCTCATAAACACTTACATTTTATTGCAAGCCTTTCAACTTCGTAAGCCCTCAAACCTGCAAGTTGCTGCAGTTAAGGCATGATTACGACTTTGTGAAGGTTCTCGACTATTCTAACCGGTGGTACAGCAATGATTAAATCAATACATTCATTTTTACGGAACAATGTTCTAAATTGTCCCTGTCAATGTGTGCTCAGAGCAAGTGCCAGATTATCTTACGTGCAAGTTTTATCAAAGGAAAAACAACTGAACAAAGCTTAGAGGACCCGAAAGAACGCTAACATATTGACACTCAGGATCATCTACAACACACACACAGTCTACAGGAATGCTGAAGAGGTAGATGAAGTAACGTGGCAGCTTATGGTGGATGTCTCAGGAATGGGTGATCCAGTATGCATCAATGAGGCAGTGACTAACGTCATTCAATGATTTTCACAAGAGGCCCTCTTGTATGCGTGGAGTGGATTACGATATTTGTAGGCAAATCCTGATGCCCATTCAAACAACCCTATCTAACTCTTAACACGGAGACTTTTTAGAAAAAATCTATTGTGTTTATTTCTTAGGTATAGTGAGTTCCAAAGCTAATGTCCACACACAATATCTCCAACGTTATCCATCAATATTAATCAAAGTCCCATCTCTGAGCCAGATTGTCCAATCACCGTCCTTCCTCAATCATTGACTAGCCTGACTGTCCAATCACCGTCCTTACTCAATAATTGGCTAGCATGACTGTCCAATCAACGTCCTTTCTCAATCATTGGCTAGCCTGACTGTCCAATCACCGTCCTTTCTCAATAATTGGTTACCCTGAGTGTCCAATCATCGTTCTTTCTCAATCATTGGCTAGCCTGACTATCCAACCACCATCTTTCCTCATTAATGGGCTAGCCTGACTGTCCAATCACCGTTCTTTCTGAATCATTGGCTAGCCTGACTATCCAACCACCGTCATTCCTCATTAATGGGCTAGCCTGACTGTCCAATCACCGTCCTTTCTCAATCATTGGCAAGCCTGACTGTCCAATCATTGCGTTGACTTTATTCGTCGGCGGTTGCCCTCTGAGAGACCTTCAGCAGAAAGGCTGGGAGGGAGGGTCTGCAAGGGAGCCGTGTTAGAGGAGGGGCGCTGCGTGATGTCAGGCCGGGATGAGAGACCTTCAGTAGGAAGGTTGGGAGGGAGGGTGTGCAAGGGAGCCGTGTTAGAGCAGGGGCGCTGCGTGACGTCAGACAGGGATGAGAGACCATCAGTAGGAAGATTGGGAGAGAGGGTCAGCAAGAAGGCCGTGTTAGAGGAGGGGCGCTGCGCGATGTCAGGCCGGGATGAGAGACCATCAGTAGGAAGGTTGGGTGGGAGGGTCTGCAATAGAGCCGTGTTAGAGGAGGGGCGCTGCTGGACGTCAGGCAGGGATGAGAGACCATTAGTAGGAATGTTGGGTGGGAGGGTCTGCAATGGAGCCGTGTTAGAGGAGGGGTGCTGCGTGACGTCAGGCCGGGATGAGAGACCTTCAGAGGGAAGGTTGGGATGGAGGGTCTGCAATGAAGCCGCGTTAGAGGAGGGGTGCTGCGTGACGTCAGGCTGGGATTGATTACATTGGTTCTCGAGCAGTGAAGAACACGATCAAATGGAAGTATCAAGTTGCATGAGCAGACGACAATTTGTTAGGATGAGCAACAGCTTACTAGGACTGGCAACAACTGGCTAGGACTGGCAACAACTTGCTAGGAAGGCAACAACTTGCTAGGACTGGCGACAACTTGCTAGGACAGGCAGCCACTTGCAAAGATGGGCAAATACTTGCAAGGACAGGTTACAACTTGAAAGGACTGGTAACAACTTGTTTAGACAGAAAAAAAAACTTGTTAAGACTGGCAACAACTTACCAAGACGAACAGCACCCTGCTTTGATAGGCATAAACTTGATAGGAAAGACAGCAACTTAATAATGAAGGTAACAACTTCATAAAATAGATTAGAAAATGATGGGACCCGACACAACTTGGAAGGAAGAACATGAACTTGATAAAAATGACAGCAACGTGCTGGGTTCAATCACAATACTTGCCAGAATCGTCAGTAACTTGATACTGTAGAGTAAGCTATTACTTGTTTGAGGATCCAATAACTTGTTAACAATTTAGGAAGATGGCATCCCGCAGTCACGGGCTTTTAGCAGAAAGAAGTTCTATTTAGAATTTGATTTTTTGATTTTCATATTTGTTTGTTGTTGAGCGGTTCTTTTTGTATTTCTTCAGAACACGTACCATATTTCTTGTCATTATAGCATTCAAGAGTGATTGCATAGTTTGCCAGCACCATTGTTACCGTGCCAGCATCATCGATACCGTGCCAGCATCACCGATACCGTGAGTCATCGCTACCACTCCAGCATCATTGCTACCGTGTTAGGATCATCGCTACCGTGCTGTTATTATCACCACCGAGCCGGTATCATTGCTATTCCGGGCTGGCATCATCGTTACCGTGCCATCAGTGTCTCTACCGTGGCGGTATCATCGTTACCGAGCCAGCAGTGTCGCTACCGTGGCGGCATCAACAGCATCATTGGTACCGTGCCGCACTATTTAGTTTGTTGTTGCAGCAACCAAATAAAAGAATGTAATTTCTCATATACTTTATCAAAAACAGGGTATTTGAAACTTCCCTTCAGATGTAAAAGAGTTTTTTTGTCATTCTTAGCGGAGCTGTTATTAACATAAGAACTCATCAATGGATAATAATACAAAAATTTATCCATACACTGATGGTATGTTCTTCGTTTGAAACAATAAATTTATACATAGTAAATCTAAAATAGGTAAATGACAAGCTTAGAACTTGTAAATAAGTAGTTGGAGCTGTGTGCGAGAGGTAGGGAGCCATTTTACTATCCTAGCTGGACATACGAACATAACTATTGCCTAAACATGTCATGACAAGAGAGCTATAAGGAAAAGTTTTAATGTACACAATAAAGATGCACTATATCTTGTTGACATAAGGTGTTGCGATTTGACAAGGGGATCATTTATATGACAATTAGTTAGAGTGGGAATTGCTAATTCAGCAGCACAGCGCCTAATTTATTGGGTAGCAAAAAATGCGACGGTATGAGTGGGTGTATGCGAGACAGAGAGTCATTGCCAAAAAAAAACAGAGAAAGTATGAAAATTATAATAAATAACCAAATTAAAAAGGTTTCTTCGTACACGAGTGGTGTGTTATTCTCGTGGAACATTGAGCTCCCTAATGTGTCACGACGAAAGAGCTATCAAGGTAGGTTGGAGGTGCACAATAAGTATGCGTTATATCCTAATGAGGTAAGGTGTTGCTATTTGACCTTGGAATCTTTTGCATAGTCATCAGTATGAATTCTATAGTTCAAACGCACAGCCCAATTAATTGAAAAGCAAAGAGTGTGACGGTGTGGGTGTGCCTATGTGGGTTAGAGAACCACTGGCATAACAAACAACCAATAAATAAATATATTTACATTTGTATGCGTTCATACACAAACCGGTGTGATTAATTTTTTTGGCATGGTAGTAGAGTGCATACTTGCACACGGAGAAACATACATATCTAGATTACGCATAAACAGTACATGCATGTGCACAAATACACGTAAAATGCCAATTGAACCATAAAATAAATGAATATGCGCAATCAGTCTGGAGTGCGTGTATTGAGAGGCAGGACCATCAGGTCGGATTAGGTGACAATACAGAGTCCATCACTGCGTGTAGGCAGTCTTTATTCATATCATCCGCTAAGTACAAGTGTCAAAGGGTATTGGTGTGTGTGTGGGCCTATGTGAGATGGGGAGCTCATATACAGATGGAATGGTATTATTGTATATACACACATTTAAGATTCATATGAGGATGGATATACAAATTTGAATCACATTTGATGATGGGTGCGCAATTTTAAAATACATATGATGATTGGTCAGAACCTTCTGACGTTCATCACATCTTGAAACCGAGTGAGTGAACGTGTGAGTGACCGGTAGCAAACATCTAACTTCTAACTGAGCATGAGTATCACATTTTCCGAAACATGGCGAGAAACCAGAGAAATAGCCAAGTATATATATTTAAATAACATAATAAATAGGTGGTCCATCCTGATGACACATAGCATTGCAATCAGACATTAGGTTTTTTATGACGTAATTGGTTGATTATCTGCCTGATACGTTGAGGGGCATAGGTTGTCTGGTTATGTGTCTGTGTGAGTTCGAGGGTTCTGCCATACATGCATGTGTGATCCGGGCAGGGCAAATTTAAAGCTACGTAGTGCGAGGAGATCCCTGTCTTTATACGAGACGTTAAATTACAATACGAAAGTAGTGATAATGAATATCATTGTATCTTTAACTATCGGGGATGAAACAGAGTCGTGTTAACAGGGTGATAGTGTTGACGCTCTGAGCGAGCTGAAAAATATAGTTTTACGTTGCCAGTTCCGTGTTAATCGTTATCAATTGTTTGACTCTGCCTGCCCCTCCCTGCGGGCAAGCAAATCGAGTGGTACATTTCTGCTTGAATGAAGATACGTTGCACAATTCCGAATGTCAGCTTGTTCTTCTGAACTCGGTGTCAATGTTATTTTCATTCCGTGTTGATCGTTGATGGGCCGCTTTTCAAGTTGTCAACATAACCCCGTTTGAACAGGAAAACTTGTTCTAAATTTTAAAAACTCGTGTTGCTTCGCTCAGCTCTAGTCGTTCCTGAATGTTCAGCCAACCGATTTTTTTAGAATTGGTGTCACGTGATCGCTCTTTCTAAAGTTCCCATCGTGAGCTACTTTTACGTTGAATGTCTGGGAGTAATGTTTTCGTGCACTTTCCCCATATGGCAGGGCAGTAGTTTAAATGTGAAAAAATCAGAGCATTGATTACGAGAAGTCTGGACTTGAAGTCGAGTTGTTTCTTCGTTCGACTGAGAAACATTAGTGTACCATTCAGCTTGGAACAGAGCTTATCAACATGATGTCCAAATGTCTTATTGTGATCAAGCCACACTCCCAAATTCTTGCCTTTGTTGTCAGGATGGATTTTTGCGCCCATACAATCAAATTCAAAATTCTCGGGAACTCTCCGTGTATTTGCTTGGATCCCAGGATAATGCACTGTATTTTACTTGTATTAACTTTGCGCCCATTTGAAGAATACCAGTCCTTTATGTGGGTCAGCGCTGTTTCTGCAACCGTCTTCAGATTTTCTAATTCGTTTGCTGGTCTAACGAACAAAAATTGAACATCGTCTGCGTACAATGTCATTTTGGCGTTGTCGAGAGTGTTTCCACAGTTTATGTCGTTGATAAACAGAAAAAAAAGAACCGGTCCGAGAATCGAGCCTTGTGGAACGCCGAAATTTACCGGTCATGGAGAAGATGTGATCTTTACATCTTACGCGACCGACAGGGACCAATGCCTCAGATAGCTTTCAAACCTGAGTGTTTGGATGTTCAGTTGTAGCGGTTTTTGCAGCAAAATGTCGGGATTTACACTATCAAATGCTTTTGAGAGGCCCAGCAGCACTAGTAATGATAGACTGTTTTTTGTCTATAGATTTGTATACGAGTTCGGAGATTTTCAGTAGCGCGTCCTCAGTATAGGTCTTCCGTCTGTATGCATACTGACAGTCATTGATCAGGTTTGCCTCTTCTATGTAGTTAAGGAGTTGACGTGCAATGATCTTTTCCAAGATTTCCGAAGTTACTGGCAGGAGGCTTATGGGTCTGTGATTTGAAGGGTCGTTCACCTCATCCTTTTTATAGAAGACTTTGATTAGTGCTTGTTTCCAATTTTGAAGGAAGCTATTTGTTGCAATAGATGTGTTGATGAGCGGCTGGAGATATGGCAGAATTTTTGTTAACCCGTCCTTGAGGTACTGTAATGCTTTTCCGTCGTTCCCACGTGAATTTGTATTTTTGAACGCAAAAATAGCCGTAACATATTCCAATCTGCTTACCGGGCTCGGTGTCCACATTTGGTTCTTCTTGGTGGATGAGTCGTTATGAGATGGAATTGTGAACTGAGTTGGCTTATGCATCACTGGGGTTGCGTGAACCACTGAGGAAGTTTTGTTGTGTTTGTTCATTACCTCTTCGCATGTGTGCTTTCCAATGTTAGCGAAAAATTCATTGAATGATTCTGCTATTTCTATTGGCTTTTCATAATTTGAAAACTTTTTTTTTTGTGGTGCACGATGTTTCCAAGGATGTTCTAAGTCTGCTTCAGGTTGTGTTTTGCCTTTTCTAATTGAGCAAGGTGCGCATCTCTCTTTGCTTTACCTATAAGTTTTTTATGCCGTTCCTCATCGGTTGGCAAACCACTCGGAAGACTTTTAAAACACGCGATTCATCGGTCAAAATCCGTGCTATTTGAGTCGGGGTTTCAATATTATATTATTATTATAATAATTTTGTATCGGATCATTCCTCCGTGAATCAGGATGTTTGGTCTCACAGCCAGGCCTATCGCATCTAATGCACGCTAGCCAATCATTAACAAGCCTCGTTATGTCGGATGATGGATGACCGCCTCGACTGATTCCCGATCTTATTAATCCGCCCTAATGGTCTTGTAATCTTATTGGTTACTCCACTGTTTCCACATCAATAACTCCACTGCCACAACAATGCTATGCAAGGCTACAAGAACAATGACGCTGCTCTGCATCACCATAATCGTTACCTCTATCATCAATACCATAATTGTTACCCCCAACAGTATCACTATAATTACTACCTCTAACAACACTTTCATAGTCGTCAACTCTAACAACATCCCCATCATAACTAACACCTTTCCCACCTACGATGATAGACTTGTTTGTATATTGACCACGACGACCACCACTACTAGTGCAACAACCACCACCAGTAACTTCATCACCACCCACTTGTAAAACTTCACCACCACTTGTAAACATCCACCTTTTTAAGTGGTTATTCACAACCACTTGTGAAGATCCACCTTATTTTGTGGTTATTCACAACCCCTTGTTAACATCCACCTTATTAAGTGGTTATTCACAGCTACTTGTAAACTCCACCTTATTATGTGGTTTTTCACCACCACTTGTAAGCATCCACCTATTAAGTGGTTATTCACAACCACTTGTAAACATCCACCTTATTATGTGGTTATTCACAACTACTTCTAAACATCCACTTTATTATGTGGTTATTTACCACCATTTCTAAGCATCCACCTTATTATGTTTTTTCACCACCACTTGTAAACCTCCACCTTTTTATGTGGTTATTCACAACCACTTGTAAACCTCCACCTTATTATGTGGTTATTCATAACTACTTGTAAACATCCACCTTATTATGTGGTTATTCACCACCACTTGTGAACATCCACCTTTTTATGTGGTTATTCACAACCACTTGTAAACATCCACCTTATTATGTGGTTATTCAGAGTGCATCGCCATTGCTCCGTGTCTCCCGCCACAAACAATGATATGGCGTACACAACAACAACAACAACAACAACAACAACAACAACAACAACGACAACAACAACAATAACAACAACAACAACAACAACAACAACAAACAGTAGCATCACCCCCATTCGGTGCCGCGTGATCCTGCTCTCGTGCCCTCCTGCCCCAATTTGCCAAGTCGAGCGCAGCAGGCGGCTAATAATCCTTCTAACAAGTTGTCCCGAGTGCTAGCTTGCTCAAATCGCAGCGACTCGGCACAACTCTGAACAAATCGAAGCAACTCGGTAACGTGGGTCGGGGCACTTTGGGGCAACTTGGGCAACTCATGGGGAGGAGAGGAGAGGAGAGGAGAGGAGAGGAGAGGAG
>SDVV010043679.1:0-10229 GCA_016164225.1 Gammarus roeselii
GTGGATGTCATTTACCTAGACTTCCAAAAAGCCTTCGACAAGGTGCCGCACAGGAGACTATTACACAAAGTCTCTGAGCTCGGCATCGGTGGCAATGAACTTTGCTGGCTGCACGCCTGGCTAACAGGACGCAAGCAAAAAGTCAGCATCGGCCAGGCTTTGTCCGAGTGGGCCCCTGTAACCTCTGGGGTGCCCAAGGACAGTGACCTGGGTCCTACACTCTTACCCTGGGTCCTACATATGTAAACAGCATGGATGCGGGGCTTCTGTCCAAGGTATCAAAGTTTGCCGGCGACACGAAGCTCTGACTCGCAGCATGGAGGAATAGAGACAGTTGAGATTCAACAAGTTCTCGAAAAACTCGTCCAAGGTTCAGAAGCGTGGCAAATGCCCTTCAATGTGGCAAAATGTACAGTTATGCACATGGGGTGTCGTAATGCCAACTTCAACCACACGATGGCAGGAAGCGATCTTGCAACTTTTGGCAAGCAGAGAGACTTGGGTGTCCTTATCTCCAAAGATATGAAATGGAACGCGTAGGTCAAAGAAAGTTATATGATAGCTAACCGTAACCATGGTTACATCACCCGTAACTTCCTCTGCAAAACGAAGGACATAGTACTGCCGTTGTACACGTCATTCGTCCGTCCCCACCTCGAGCATGCAGTCCAATTCTGGCGTCCACACACGAGGGAGAACGTAGCCAAACTGGAACGAGCAACGAAGGCTGAGGGACCAGCTCATTAAAACCTTCAAATACTTGAAGGGATTCAACAACGCGAGCTCTGTCGGCCTCTTCGACAGGGACCACAACATTCGTACCCGATACAACGTGGCGAAATTTGTGGGAAAACGTTTCGCTACGACTATAGCGCAACACTTTTTACCGATCGCAATTTCGCGGGCTGGGATCAACATACCAGCTGCGGTAGTTGGCTCTGAAACCGTGAATGCGTTCAAGAACGCGTTCGACAAGCACTGGGCTACGTGACTCGTTTTACCGAGAACGACACGACTGTCTCAGGAGCTGTCGAGACTATAATTATGGGGATATAGGGAAAGAACATGACACTCTCTCTTCATAATTCAAGCTATTACTACAATAAATCCATTATTAGTAACAGTAATAGCATTGTCGCTGGTAGTAGTAGTTGTTAATCATTACTCATAATTTCATTATCAGTAACAAGTTGATGATTGTTATTGCTGACCAACTCAAGCGACTGGAAAACTCCATATCGGAACGGAAAGTTTTCTACCAATAACATTGCAAGTACAGGCAGACTGATAATACTGAATTGCACGTACAGACACACTGATAATATCTCGGTAACGATCATTCCTACAGGAATTCACTAGGTTAGAGGTGTTACGGCGACTCACATCCACCCCTAAGCCCACGTCAGGGCCACCGGTACTGAAAGTGAGCCCGAAGCGGTACTCTCAATCACCCATCCCGCCAGCCCACGAGGCCGTCTGCTTTCCTAACGGGACAAGCAGAGACAGGGACCATGGTATCCTAAGAATCCGAACCGCTTATGAGAAGAGCTTGCATAACCCGATGCGGCGGTAAAGACTTTGAGTGATACCTTATATTTTTACTCCTTATTTTCATTATCCTTATGTGGCACGGCGACAGCAGTCACCGCCACACCCCGTGATATGCGAAAATCGAAACCGCACCAGGAGGAGAGCCATGCTCAAATCTACGATACGACGTAGATTCGACAGATATTATCTATTGTTGAGGCAATGAGTATTTTCCCATGGAGAGGCCTTGCCGACACGATGGTATTTTCCTTTTCACTTCTCTACCCTCCCTGCGGGAGAGGTAAGAGAGTAGACAAATTGGGAAAATGTATAACAATTACGAACCAAGGAGGGCGAAGTCTGCAGCGACTCAGCGACGCTTGCCGAGGAGCCGCAACGACTGTTCTTCCTCACACTTCATGATATGAAAAAATAAAACCGCATCAAGAGGAGAGCGCTGCTGAACTCTACGGTACGACGTAGATTCGACGAACTTGTGCGGGTGAAATCTGCCGGTGACCCAGCGACGCTTAAAGATGATCCGCAACAGCGGCTCACCCCCACACCCCATGATTTGCAAAAAATCGAATCCGCACCAGGAGGAAAACTCTCTCAACTCTACGGTACGACGTAGATTTGACAGATATCATCCATTTTTAAGACAATGAGTATCTTAATATTTAGGGACCCTACCGACACGATGGTATTTTTCTTCTTACTTTTCTACCCTCCCTGCCAGGAAAGAAAAGAAATGTGAGAAATAGAGATAACATCCATCTGTTGAATCAGTGAGTACCTTCTTATGGAGGACCACTGTCGACACGATGCTATTCTCGCTTTTCTTCTCTTCTTCTCTTCGTGTCAGGAGGAAAGAAGGAAAAATAAAAGTGACAGATATATATTACCAGAAAACTGCTTCTCCTGGGGGGCAACGCCGGTTTCCTTGTAGAACAACATTTTCCAGAGATGCCCTTCCAACATCTAACCTTGAAAGCTTCTTTATATCTAGGAGATGCCCCTCTTATGTCTCACCCTGGAATATATGACATAGAGTGCAGATGCCCTCCGGCATCTCACCTTGAAAGTTATTCCTTTATACAGTGTGAATGAACTAACCGTCTTCTCTTTATCTTGTGGCACAGATTCGGGTGAGACCTAGTGCAGCAGGGAGAGAGGAGACGTATATGTGATAGCCGTTTCTCCACAGATATTTTTTCAAAATTTAAATACCGGTTATGCCCTTTTTGGACTAAAACTATGCGATAACTGTTTATCAAAAATGTAGAAAATATTTTTGATTCTTTAAACTAACTCGATGTTTGAGCCAATGTTCTAGAAAATATTTAAAAAATTAAATATTGGTTCTTGCCTTTTCTGGCTTGTAACCTTGCAATAACTGTTTTTCAACATTTAAAATTCTTAAGTATCATCTGACTAAACTAGATTCAACATAATTTTGAAACGTAAATATTCGTGACATCCTTGGACCAAAACTTGCAATAATACCCGTATTTCAAAATGTAAAACACTCATGTTTCTTTTGACTAAACTCAGGAGTTACCACGAGGAAGTGGTTTCCTTGGAGATGTCACACTGACGTCTCACCTTGAGGTGCGACAGCCTTCAAGGAACCACTTGCGTACAGAAGACTTGATATTCTAAGTACATGGGGGAGGACCGCTACTTGGGCCACTGGGTGTGGTGCTCCTCCCAAATGCGCACATACATGTCAAATTTAATTCCCATATGCTCCTTCGAAATAGACTCAATACCTAGTTGGAGTCCGTCTGACCCAATCTCTGGGGCAAGCAGACACGTATGCGCTCGCGGAAAATTTGAATTTCATTAGATCCTCAGTTACATCAGAGCCTCAACGCGAGTCATAATAGGCTCCCTCGTAGGGCTCGATGATCATGGATCCCAGTAGGCTCGCGCGCCTCAGTGTACAAGAAAAAAAGACAACGCTTTTAAAGTTAGACAAATTTGAAAAGTTTAGCAATGTCAGATGAACGCTGGTGCGTATAAGAAAAACGCTTAGACGAAACGGACCTCTGCTTCCAATAATTTAGAACTTCAAGAGTAATATGTACGCATGCTAGTGCATACAGGTATCATCGTTGGGACTGGTACAAGGTTTACGGCTACATGGACAAAGCCAGGTCCGACAGCAACGCAACACAATGTTCGCAGCTACATGGTCTGGTTAAGTAGAGGTAGTATATAGTTATTCAGGTAATATAAAGACTCAGACGAAATGAATCCCCGTCTCCAACCACTCAGAACTCCAAGAGTGATATGCACGCACGCCAGTGTGCACAGATAGCATCGTCGAAATTGGTACAAGGTCTACGGCTTCACGGACTAGATCAACTTCAATCGCAACGCGTCACAAGGTTCATAGCTACGCAGTCCAGGTTAACCTCAGAAACTACATATGGTCCGTGCACGCGCGAGCGAGCACAGACTAAAGAAAAACATCTATTCACAAAATCACATACAGAAACTCTCGCAAAAATTCACTAGCATTATATATTATGCATGACAAAATTGTGGATCGTGAAGGAAGTAAGGGCAGGTTCGTCACGGGCAAAACAACTGCTCGAATTATTGATTTCGGACTCATCGTTTGAATGGATAGGGGGGGGCAGGTCCCTTGGGTCCCAATAGAGCCCGATGAATCCCGGAGGGTAACCCAAGTCCCCCGGGTCTTCCCGAGCTCCCCTGGTCCCCCGAGACCTTTCGTCTCTGCTCATCTCGGCTTGTCTCGAATCATTTCGGCCAGTCTCGGCTCGTCGCGACCAACTCGACTCGCCTCAACATGTTTCGACTGATCTCGACACACCTCGATTAGCCTCGACGCGGCTCGCCCCCTCTGCGTCAGCAATGCTGTGGACTGTAATAACTAATTTCTCTACTCAAGCACTCTACATTTAAACATTCCTCTGTGTATGGGCTTTACAGCGTTGGGAAGGGGGAGCAGAGGTTCCAGGACTCAGAGAAGCCTCAAGATGGTCCCACAATTTCTCAACAGGGTCCCAAAGGGTCCCAAAGGGTCTCAAAGGTGTCTCAAAGGGCCTCAGAAGGGTCCAAGTGGGTCCCCCCAAATCCTCCCGGTCTTCCAAGTCCCCCGGGTTCCTGAAACCCCGAGTCCCCCGAGTCCCACGGGTCCCACGAGTATCCCCCTTCCCTGGGTCACCTTGTCTCAACCAACCTCGATATATATAATGATAACAAATGCAAAATTTATCACTATGAAAAAAGGGCAGAGAAAAATAATAGAGCCCACGAAAGAAGAAATAATATAATACTAAAATTAAGTGTTAATGATCTATAAAATGAATAATCATCCATCCACCCCAAGCTTGAGAAAAAGTGTGAGTCCGTTGATGCGTATGGGCGTGTCCGTCTTTGCTCGACCGTTTGAGATGAGACCGCATGAAACCTAATTTCCTCGCTTCCCATCTTGTTCGCCCAGTTCCTGAACAAGTCAACCCGACTCTCGACCTTTCTTGCTCTAGGGCGGAAAAGCCTCGAGTAGCAGTAGAATAGTAACTAGTACGGTGGTGATAGTAGTTGTGGTTTTTCTCCTTTCTATCATTACAACCTTCTTTCTCTGAATGTTTGCGTGAATTTCTAAAGCCTCGTTGACTATCCCCCACTCTTCTTTCACTTCTTTCAAGGAAATACTCGACAAGAGCACTCGTGCTCGTTTTCTTTCTTCACTCTAATCTAATCTAATCATCTAAAGAATCAACAATGCATCATTTACCCGTCTAGTATCCGCAGTAAAGGAACAATATAGCATCATATACCCGCCTTGTATCCGTAATAAAGGATCAACAAAGCATCATCTACCCATCTAATATCCGTATTAACGTAACAACAAACATCATCTGCCCGTCTAGTGTCCGTAGTAAAGGAACAACAAAGCGTCATTTACACGTCTAGTATCCGTAGTGAAGGAACAACAAAGCATCATCTACCCGTCTAGTATCCGTAGTAAAGGATCAACAAAGCATCATATACCCGTCTAGTATCCGTTGGCAGGGAACAACGAAGCATCATGTACACGTCTAATATCCGTAGTAAAGGATCAACAAAGCATCATATACCCGTCTATTGTCTGTAGTAAAGGATCAACAGAGCATCATCTACCCGTCTAATATCCGTTGTAAATGAAGAACAAAGCATCATCTACCCGTCTAGTATCCATAGTAAAGAATCAACAAAGCATCATATACCCGTCTAGTATCTCCGTAGTAAAGGAACAGCAGAGCATCATGTACCCGTCTAGCATCCGTAGTAAAGGATCAACAAAGCATCATCTACCCGTCTAGTATTCGTAGTAAAGGATCAATATAGCATCATATGCCCGTCTAGTATCCGTAGTAAAGAATCAGCAAAGCATCATCTACCCGCCTAGTATCCACAGTATAGGGTCATCAGAGCATCATATACCCGTCTAGTATCCGTAGTAAAGGATCAACAAAGCATCATTTACCCGTCTAGTATCCGTAGAATAGTATCATCAAAGCATCATATACCCGTCTAGATCTACAAAGGGAAAGGCTTCAGTAGAATATACAATTTAAAGAGGACTCTCGAAACACCTCAAATCAGCATCTGATGAAAAAGGTACCGACCCACGTTCTTGATTTCACGTTGTCTCGGTTTCATTACTTGGTTGATCAATGGTGATCGATGTTACTGCTGGACATCGCTTTGCAACGAGCAGGTATCAACGCTGGGTACCATTCTAACCGTGCTATTGCTAATGCCGGTCACACTACCAAGCACTGTTTCCGGAACGCGCTGTACCCGGAACGCACTGTACCCGGAATGCACTGTACCCGGAACGCGCTGTACCCGGAACGCGCTGTACCCGGAACGCGCTGTACCCGGAACGCGCTGTACCCGGAATGCGCTGTACCCGGAACGCGCTGTACCCGGAACGCGCTGTACCCGGAACGCACTGTACCCGGAATGCACTGTAACCGGAACGCGCTGTACCCCGAACGCGCTGTACCCGGAACGCGCTGTACCCGGAAGCGAATTAAGAGGCGATTATTGTGAAATCGTCGTAAAATTGTTTACAATTTGCCTTGCAGCTTCTCCAGCGACCATGTCAGCTCTAACATGACGCTTCTCCAGCGACCATGTCACCTCTAACATGACGCTTCTCCAGCGACCATGTCACCTCTAACATGACGCTTCTCCAGCGACCATGTCACCTCTAACATGACGCTTCTCTAGCGACCATGTCACCATTAACATGACGCTTCTCCAGCGACCATGTCACATCTAAAATGACGCTTCTCCAGCGACCATGTCACCTCTTACATGACGCTTCTCCAGCAATCGTAGGCACAGTTCGCAAAGTCTCTCTCGTACTTTGTATTGCGCAGTGAGGGACCATGTTGGTAGCTCTCCGTTCAACCATTTCCAACTTGATAACGTCTTCTCTAAGAAATGAATAACTTCCTAGTAACTCTTTTGTATATCAAACCTGTATTTTTTTGACAGTTTCGTTACATCGTTTGCTACTTTTGAGATCGTACTAATGACGACACCTCGATCCCTCTCATCGGTGACAGAAATCAGTTGATTTCCGAACATGGAACGTTCTTGCTAGGGGTTGTGAAGTGTAAAACTTTACATTCAACGACATTGAATTGCACTTCCCACCTTTCCGACCAGTCAACAACTTTGTTCAGGTTCATTTGGGTCTGCTGGAACTCAATTTTGATTTGCCGTTTCCGGTAGTATCGTGTGGGACCTCACAAATATTTGAAAGCACCTTATATCGTGATAATATATTTATATCATGAGCAGGACTAGATCCTCGAGACACGCCGCTCGTTTCATTAACCCAAGTAGAGGGGGGCTTCGTTAGGGACGACCTACTGCTAGCTGTCCGTTAGCTAGCAGATTATCCAGCTACTTAGCCCCCTCCCCCCGAGCACCGGTGCTCTGCAGTTTACTAGCTAAGCACATGTGAGGGATTTATCGGGAGCTTTTTAAGAATCAAAGTTTCTGAGATTGATTTGAGCTTTCACGACGTAATTTAGAATAAAATTCAATAAGAATTGAAATATGTTCTCAATAAATCCTACTACAGACCATGCATTTCTCTTCGAGATAACTAAAATAGTTTCTGGGTTGGTTGGACGGCTGTAGAAGTTTTGCTTTCATTATCTTTCTCTTACGTTCCAGAGCCTTCTTTGGCAATCTTTTGCTGACTACAAATTCGCTGTTGGGAGTTTCGTGGAGTGTTTTTTAAGAGGTTTGCTTTCTTCCAGCGACTGTTTAACGTTGAAACCTTTCTTGATCTTGACGTTTCACTTCAGAACTAATCTTCTTACATCAAAGACGACCTAGTTTGGGCCGAAAAGGTAGTTGTTGTCTTCTCACTGAACTCAGCCACAGAGCGGACTGCGAGCAAGATCGCAAAACCATCCAAAGGGATCTTAATAAACTAGGTGACCGGTCTGATAAGTGGCAAATGAACATTAATATCAATAAAATACACTAGTATGCAGACCAGCATATGACTGAAGTCGACCAACAACGAGACTTTGCATCACCAAAGATTTGAAGAGGAGAAATCAAGTCGAAGCTACCTACAAGAAGGCAATAGAGTTCTTGGATTTACATCCACAAACTTCCACTACAAGTCCAGGGACATCGTGCTTCCGTTATGTACTTCAATCGTCAGGCCTTAAATGGAATTTGCAGTACAATTTTGACCCCTTCACCTATGAGGGCATATTAACAAAATAGAACGTGTGCAGCACCGAGCCACAAAAATGATTCCGGACTTTACAACATGATGTGGTTGACAGTAATATCGTAAACAGATTTAAGAACCGCCTCCACCAATACTGGAAGACCAATCATCCCCCTTACTAAGAAAATGAGACGTTAGGACTGTTGCCACCAAGGTGGCAGCAACCTCATCACCTCATCTAGGCTGGGCTAGTTGTTCTGCAAATTCATTTTCTGGAGTACTGCTAGAATGGACTCATCAGCCCGTCCCAGGCCTACTACTTCTACCACACTGCTACTAAGTAAATGTTCTGTAAAGGTATTGGCAAAGAGGCCATTGTTAATACGAAAAAAACTGCCCGGAAATTGTGTCAAATTAAGATCAGTATCAGGGGCGCTAACTTAAGTTTCCTGTATTAAGTATCATAAGAGCTCGTGACTTTGGAAAAATATTCTTAAGTTTCTTCTCTAAAGTGATGTATAAGGTTATCATTTCTGCGAGCATGTGCCAGCAAGGTAAGCTGGAATTGACGCTTAAATACGAGACGCTTGTTGAAGACCAGTACGAAATAAGAAGTGCTCCGAGCCAAACTCCAGGACATTACATCAATGTATTCTACGGTCAAGCACAGTTATCTTACAGCTATGCTGGACAGCACTGGCTCCTATTGACGGACAGTGGTTAAGTATAGGGAAAATTCACACCACATTTCGACAGACCACCAACACAAATTTGTATTAAAATTTCTCCAATTAATTCCGATGCAAAAAAAATTGGTATTAGGTAAATTTAAGCTGAATAAATCGGATAGAAAATATAAATGGTTTATCTTTGTCTGCTCACTAATCAGATGCTATTATTACTTACTCGACACTATGTCAACGCATCGTGAGCCTACTATCGTCCCACCTGAATAATTGCAGGAGACTGTACAGGTTAGGGGGCACGCGACCGCACGTAAGCGACATTGCTGGCCTCTTCGACGGAAATTTCAGAACAAATATCCTTAGGCAATGACTGCCAACGTTTTTTTCCTCGTGTACGAGCGCAATTACAGACCTGATTGGTGATTGCCTCAGCATCATGGAGGGCTTCACAGGGTAATCACCGCCATCATCTGCACTCCGAGGACGGCAGACGGGCTGGCGGAGTCAGTCCCGCGTGAATCTCTAGAGACCAGGAAATGGCTCCTGTTAGCCTCTCAAGAGCTCTCTTTAGCAGACTCTCCCAGGATACGAGGCGCCATAAAAATGCAATCGCTCTAATCATCCTGAAGGTGCAGAAGCGAAAGAAAAATCGTTCATGATTACAGATAATGAAATATCTTCAATTGCCATTTTCCGCTCGATATTTGAACTCATTGGAAATTGAATTGATGTTAGCCATAGAGGAAGGTTGTCCAGAAATAATACCGTAAGAAATTTCCATATAAAGGTAAGTTCCACGTAGGAAAAGTCTAGTTTGTTTTTTCGGTTATCCATAAACGAAAAAGAGTTTCTATGCCGACAGCCGAGCATGTGTCAGAGTGGGGAGCGAGGTGAGTGATTGGTTCACAGTGAAAGTGGGACTGAGAAAAGGCTGCGTGATGTCTCCCTGGCTGTTCAACCTCTATATGGATGGAGTGGTCAGGGAGGTGAACGCGAGTGTGCTGGGTCGTGGCTTTGAACTGTTGGAAGCGAATGGACGGAGTTGGCAGTTGAGCCAGTTGCTATTTGCTGATGATACGGCCCTGGTTGCGGATTCAGAGGAGAAGCTATGTAGGCTAGTGTCTGAGTTTGGTAGAGTGTGTGAGAGGAGGACGCTTCGAGTGAACGTGGGTAAGAGTATAGTAATGAGATGCTCGAGGACTGTCGATGCGAGCAAAATTAGTGTCACCCTAAATGGAGAGCTCTCGGAGGAAGTTCAGTGTTTTAAGTATCTGGGCTCCCATGTG
>SDVV010043680.1:0-10229 GCA_016164225.1 Gammarus roeselii
ACTGCCAAATATTTTTGCCTTGCCTACTTTTTGGTTAGGAGAGGAGTAATGATATTTACCCAGAAACGTTGATACAACCAATCCAGTACATTCAGAACAAAAAAATCAACAGAAAGATTGAAGTGCAGACATGTG
Organism: Gammarus roeselii; assembly: GCA_016164225.1. Taxonomy (NCBI): domain Eukaryota; kingdom Metazoa; phylum Arthropoda; class Malacostraca; order Amphipoda; family Gammaridae; genus Gammarus; species Gammarus roeselii. The sequence continues at coordinate 136 of SDVV010043680.1, forward strand.
AGCGTGGTTTTCGGTCAATAGTATCCCTCCTGTTCTGTAACGCGTGCAAGTAATCAGTACTACCTTTATGTGACGGAAGTCGTTCTAATTGCGTCGAAATATCAAAACTGTCATTGCTATTTCGTTTTTTGTGTCGCATGACTTTATTCAATTCAGGTGAATTTTTTGACACAAAATTGTAAAACATAAATCGGCATTGCACCCCTTAAATGTGGGCCCGTATCAGATAACAACAATAGCAGTTTGAGTCGATCTTCACAGCCTCTAAATGGCAGTTCTTGTTGAGTGAGGATCCAACCAACCAGGGCCCATTATGCCGAGCCCCTTTGTTCCTCCAATGCTGTGAAGGGGCGGGGAAACAATGCTCTGTCTCGGCCAATAGAAAGCAAGCATGACAATGGGGGGCGGAGCCTAATGCAGACAATGGGATGTTTCTGGTGCATTGTCTTCTTTTACTCCACCAATTATAGACGGTTCCTAGTTGAAGTTGTGTCTTTTATTGGCTCCAACAATGGAGATTTGGCGTGTTCGCTTTTTCTTTACGCTAAGACGCTGTAGATCGAGAAATGAGTTGCACTATATTAATGTAATTCGAATTGTGAAACATTTGCAATTGTTCACTTTCAAGCGGAATGATTATCTAATTTTTTTATGACATTTGTAATAACACGCATATAAACAAATCTCGCGAGTTAAAAATGTTTTTTTATATACTTTATAAACTTGTTTAATGATTTGTGGAGCCCTTTCTCTAAGATTTAGACACTAGCAATAATGTTGTTGAAACAAGAAACTCCATCAATGTTCTTAGTTTCGAATAATTATTTATTGTGGTAAATCATATGTCAACCGGCCATGTCTTCCATTGGCCAGTGTTTTATAGAGGACATGTTATTCGTTGTATGATCCAACCGACGTTATCGTCGGGCAATCGAGCGCTTGTAGGGCGTCGATTGTCAGGATTGATGGTCGGTTATCATCGCGTCCGATGATAATCGACGAATCAAAGATGGTCATTTATCATTTCATTTATTAGCAGCACACATGAATGTAAAAGTCAGTACAACTTCCCCATGGTTCGAATGTGCCTGGTCGATAAGATCACGACCATTTTTTACCCATCGTCTCTCTACGTCTGAATAGTTTCTATTTATACCGTGGCATCGTATTCGAACGCTGGGCCGGTAATTCATGTTACCGCATGCAAGTAGTTCAAGCCGAGCTTATAACAATGATTTGGCAGACCGCCGAATGCATAGAGTACAAGTTTGGTTCGTTGCACATATGGGGCAAAAACTGTCCATGTTTTTTGCTGCCAAATCGATTTTTGTTAAGATAAATTTTGGGTTTAGCCTATGCTTATTTGATTTGGGTACTGGAGATGTTTCTGATAACAGGTTCACCGCAGGAACAAGGAAGGTGTTTATCCTTATGTCAGCGTTATGTCTATGTGTGTAACGAGCAGTTACGGGTAGGAAAGGATGTGTTATGTGTCCCTATGTCTTATAAATTAAACTAATAAGTTCATGCTTTTTACTCAACAATAATCAGACCAGCAGTAGGCGCGACGCCAAATGTATTTAATTACGCGTGGTAACCAGAAAGCCACAGGAAGATCCGTGCATCGACTTGAAATTCATTTTCATACATAACAAAGATCTTTTGATGTAAAGCCCAGTCAGACTTTATCATCGGGCGATTGTGTGCAAATCGTTGGTTTCCAGTTTTTACCTTCGGTCAGCCGACGATAACAGTTTATCGGCGAATATCATCGAGTATCCAACGATAACCGGCGGATCGACGATAACCGACCTTAAAGCAAATACGATAATCGACAATTCAACCATAACCGACGGAAAGTGATTACCTATTCATGAATCGACGATAACAGACGGTATTCGAAAAGAATATATGGCAAAACGATGATTAACTATTACTGAAGAACTTTGAGTTTTTTCATAAAATGTTAATGCAAACACTATTTTATAGTTTTGTTTGTCTTAAAAACATATATTATTCACATTGGAATTGTATCGTTAAGTAATAAAGTAGTCATTATAGACAAACCAATTTATGAGCACAAGTTTATGAAAATTACGCTAGATTTAAGAAGTGAATAAGATTGCTAAGGTCATTGCTTCATTTAGCATTTCGATGACAGTGTTTACATCACAATAATGAATGAGGACATGATTGAGGTATAAATGAAATGATCACATTTCACGTTGCAACTGGGTCATCGATTCACTCCTACCACCAATTTATCATCGTTCGCTTTTATTATCCTTCGGGAGTACTTATGTCTTTCTTCTTCATACCACTTTAGGAAAACTGTCATATTCTCCGCTAATAATCCAGTTTTCCCAGTCATTTACTGTGTGTTATCCTCTAGGAAAACCGACTGTTATTGAAAACATATTATACCTTTTATTTCCGTATATTGCCTACCGATTCCTGATCGGAGCGAAAGACATCAAAGCCTTTCAATCAATTTGATGATTCGTCACAATTTACTCTCATCTCTAATCCGCACGCCCCGGGCAATTGCTACAATCAATCACAATTTCCGTTACATTTCAATAGAATTAACGATTCTCAATTATCGAAACAACGTAAAAGAAGGTTATTTTTTTGACTATCATAAACTAAATCAAATCTATGTTTACACCCTCTATGTGTACACCCTCTATGTGTACACCCTCTATGTGTACACCCTCTATGTGTACACCCTCTATGTGTACACCCTCTATGTGTACACCCTCTATGTGTACACCCTCTATATGTACACCCTCTATGTGTACACCCTCTATGTGTACACCTTCTATGTGTACACCCTCTATGTGTACACCTTCTATGTGTACACCCTCTATGTGTACACCCTCTATGTGTACACCCTCTATGTGTACACCCTCTATGTGTACACCCTCTATGTGTACACTCTCTATGTGTACACCCTCTATGTGTACACCCTCTATTTCCATTGAACGCTCATGTTTTCAGAGCAGAATTACTCCCCGCCACAGGGCAACTGTTTTATCTTAAAATATTGTAGGCTGAGGACTTCCAGACAAACAAGGATTGGTTTATATGATTCATTTGCAACTCTACAATTTATACCAGTCGAGAGAATGGGAGTTTAGGTTAGGTGTGAGGGAAGCGAGCAACTCACGTTCCTCCAACCAGTCGGTATTGGGGTCGAGTCAACACTGGCTCTCTTAGACTCTCCCTTGCTGCTCCGTACATTTCACTTTGCCGTGAGCGTGGCCCTGTTCCAGACGTCATCTTAATTACTGTATGCGCCTAAATGACTTCCGTTCCCATCAGATCAGCTTGTTTACGGCTCAAAGGTTCTCTTATTACAAATTACCTAGTCGGACTATACTACCCGACCTTCCGGCCAGCGCATGTCTAATGTAATAGGGATGTTATTGACGACCGTCTACTTGTCGGAAACCTCCTTCATTACGCATTGACATTGCCCAAGTATGGAAACATGACACTCCCCCCTTTCTAAGAGGAGTTATACCGTACAACCGTATTATACAGGACCGAACATTGGTCTCCATCATGGTCAGTTACGTCATTTGTATTTAGCATGCTTTGTACGATTTATTTTCAGCTATGTATCGATCAACTGGACGACGCTCTCCGCCAGAGCGTCTTGGTTCATTTTGTTTTGCGGATGTTTCAGTCATTCTCTGTCTAGATTCATCACCGCTTTCATGCCGATCAAGCACTTACATGTGCGTCGCCACTAGGATTCTAATTTTACATTCGTTCGCGCAACTCAGATTCTTTCCGTTGTAGACTGTCTACCAAGCACTCTTCCGGATAAACGTTTCCTTTATTCTCGTCGTCACGAGGTTGGGTGTTTCCTGGTAGCAGCTGCTCAACATGTCTTGTCCATATGACATCTTGTTTTGTTATGTAAATTTCATACATATTAATGCCAATTATTTCCTTAACAACGCCACCCAGCTATTTGGGCCTTTTCTCAAGTTTAACACATGTACATTGTCACCTATTTGGAAAATGGTATTATTTACAGATCTTTTGTGACATTTTTTCTGGTGTATATCAAGGGTTAATTCGCTCTTTCATGGTTACATAAACTCTACCATTTAACGATTTAGCTGGATCTAAGCCCATCACGGAATGTGGGGTGCTGTGATAATGTAATAAAACGTGGCGTAACCTTTATTTTACAGTACCTGTAGCTTTCCTCGTGCCACTTTTAGTTATGTCTACGCTGCGTTCAGCCTGACCATTTGAGCTCGGGTGATGAGGCGCAGGCCTCGCATGCTCAATAGCCTCTTGTGCTAAGTAGTTTTTAAATTCTTCAGATTTGAATGAACTACTATTGTCTGATACTATAGAGGATGGTAAGCCATTTCGAGAGAATATTGTATCTAACACCTCAATTGTTACTTCAGAACTTCCACTCTTTACTACCTTCGCCTCAATATAACGGGTCAGTGCGCAAACCACGACTAAGATGATTTTATCTTGGAAGAAACAATATTCAATATGTAGTCTGGACCATTTGTGTATGGGTCTCGGCCATTCACTCTCTGAAGTCTGATTAGAGAATCTGGCATTCGCCACGCATTTGCTACACACTGTAATGGAGTTTTCAATGTTTTTATCAATTTTAGGATACCACACCACTGAACGCACAATCCTTTTCATCGCCGATACGCCGGGATGATTCACATGTAGTAGTTCTAAGACCTTGTGTCTCTAGCGTTGTGGGATCGCAACCCTGTTTCCACACATTATGCAGGTATTAAGAAGTGACACGTTGTCCTTAGCATTCTGGAATGGTTTTATGACCTCCTCTACCGTTGTTGGGAGCCCATGCATAATGTATTGCCTTACATGTGATAGCTGTGGATCATTTTGGGATTCCACGCTAATGTCATTCGCTGAGAGTCTAAATGATTCCAAATCTCTCAACAACATAACGAGTTCAGTGGGTTCCAAGTTATATTTTGACTCTGCTAACGGCAGTCGTGACTGAAAATCGCTATTGCAATTTGATTTGCCAGGAATATGCATGATTGTGTAATTATATAGCCTCAGTCTCACGTTCCATTTTTGTAGTCTTACACTGCAATTGTCTGGCATAGCGTTTTCACGCCCCATTAGTTTTAATAATGGTTTATGATCAGTGCGAATTTGAAATTTGCCTCCTAATAAGTATTCACGGAATCTCTCAACTCCAAACATGACTATTAATGCCTCTTTTTCAATGGTAGCGCAATTCTTTTGTTCACTTGTTAAAGTCTTTGAAGCAAATTGAACAGGCATGAAAGCCTCGTTGTGTTTTTGCAATAAAGCTGCAGCTATACCGTAGTTGCTAGCATCGGTCTCAATTACTGTTTTGAGATTTGGGTCAAACAATTTTAATAATTTTGTGCCTCTGAATAAGTCCTTAATAGTCTCGAAGCTTACCTCATGACTTTATTCCATACAGTAGGGTGTACAATGGTGCTGCTGAAATTCGGTATGAATCTACTGTAGTATGTACACAATCTCACAAAACTCTGCACTTCTGTAACATTTGATAGGCACGGTGCTTCTAAAATTGCCTGACGCAACTTTCAGAATGTTGGGTCATGCTCTCTAGTTTGACAACACATGACCAAAGTACTCTAAGCTGCTCGTTAAATAACAGTGCTTGCTGTTATTTATTTTGACACCTGCGCCCTGTAAGGCTAATGATACCTTGTCTAATACCTCTAGATGTTCTTCCTGCGTTTTAGTAAGTACTATTACATCATCCATATAACATATTGTTTTGGGTACGCTAGAAAGAACTTGCGGAAGGAAGCACTTGAATATTGCACTGGCCGAAGATATGCCAAATGGTAAGTTATTATACTGGAAAAGACCCTCTGACGTATTAATGACTGTGTATTTCTTGGACTCCGCGTCTGACGGAAGTTATAGGTACGCGTTTTGTAAATCAATACGTGAAAATACTTTAACATCTCCAATGTTCCCTAGTGCGTAGTCACGAGTAAGCATTGGGTGTAATTGTTATTGTTTTTGTAAATTTATTGATAAATAATGCGTAGTTGCCGCACAGTCGTATTTTACCTGTGGGCTTTAAAACTGCAACCACTGTGCAAGCCCAATCATAGTGATCCAGTCTTTCAATTATTACAGCGTTCTCCAAATTCGTTCGCTCTGTCTTTACAAGACATCTGTATTGAAATGGAACGCTTCGTGGTCTATAGAACATGGGTTTACAGTCAATATCAACCTTAATATTACAATTGTGTTCAGCGTTGCTACTGCAGTTAGAAGACATAAACTCACTGTACTCATTGAATAGACTGCATCTAGTAACCGTTCTAACAGACGACAACCCTTTGGGTATATTCACAGATAATCCGAACTTCTCACAAAAATCACGAACGAATAATGGGGATAAGTTATCTTTTACAACAAGAAAAGTATGCAATTTGCCCGTACTTTTAGTATTCATCGCAAGCGTTGTTTGCCCAGTGAAAGTAATGACATTGTTGCCGAAGTCAATCGCTTTCTGGTACGTTTTGCATACTTTAGCACTTTTAATGTCATGGATTATATTTTCTGTGATAATGCTTATCGATGATCCCGTGTCAAGTTCTAGTTTCACTGCTTGACCGTTTAATCTACACTGGACATACAATGGGGATCGTCCTATTTTTACACTTGGCATCCCCTATGTAGGCACTCCTAAGAAGTTGTTTGGCCTACTGTTATCATTGTTGCCTTCCTTCATGGACACTCTACCAATGCTTACCGAAGGCTTCGTTGCACTCTCCATGCCGACGTGTAGGTAGCCGTTCTATTTTGTTTGGCGGAGCCGCTTGTGGTCCTCGATCCAGGGCCACTCGTCCTCAGCTTGGGAGAGTCCGTTTAAGCGATTACTCACCTCCGTCACTTATGACTCCTTGGGAATTCTGGTTGAGAGTCTGTTCCGGATCTTCTTTAGGGTGAAATGATACAATGAATATTTTTCTTTCGATTATTGGTGTAGGGTTTAGTTTTGCATGTTTTTGCAGCATGCCCAACCTTTCCGCATTTGTTGCAATATAATTTGAATGCAAAACACTTTTTCGTCAGGTGCCTGCCTTTGGCCGTGCATCCCATACAGACGTAATTTTCGTTCACTTACGACGTCGGCTTGTCGTTCCTGTAGATTTTTTTGAATCCTTTCGAGTGTCAGTCATGCCTGGTAAATTTGAGCGGTGGTCCGACCTTGGTGAGTGCTGGGGCTTATTCTGGTATACTCTTTCCCCTATAAATTGATCCCGTAAGAGTCTGCTTCGGCAGCAGTTCTCATACCAGCACTTTCGCCCCAACTCGTCGAGAGATAGAGCTTAGTAAGCGATCGTCTCGACGTCCCGTTGCTTCCTCACAATGAACTGTTCGAATTCTCCAATTGTGGTTTCTGCGTCGTGTATATTGTTGTTGGAGTTGCCAACAACTCGTCGTATGTAGCTACTTTTATGCTCTTTGTTTTTAATTTTTGCTGAGTTTGTATAATCACGCTTCTTGCTCAGCATGATCTCAGCATTGATGCCTTTTCTCGCTCGTCATCCTCTGCCGGTGTCAGGGCTCGGTAGTTTTGAAATTCAAAACGAGCCAAGAAGTCTTCGACGTATTCCGTAGTAGGGTGGAGCATTTTATGTGATTGTCCGTTGTTCGTAGACATTTCCATTGATAGCACTTAATGAGTTTTCATACACAAATTACACAGATTTTTTCTCCTCTTCGCCAGTTGTTAAATCTTGAGATATTGCAGGCTGAGGACTTCCAGTCAAACAAGGATTGGTTTGTATGATTTATTTGCAACTGTACAAATTAGACAAGTCGAGAAAATGAGAGTTTAAACTAGGTGTGAGGGAAGCGGGCAGAGCACGGTCCTCCAACCAGTCGGTATCGGGGTCGAGTCAACACTGACTCTCTTAGACTCTCCCTTGCTGCTCCGTACATTTCACTTCCGCCGTAAGCGTGGCCTATAATGTTGTTGTCCCATTGTCCTGGGCGTCATCATAATTGCTGTATGAGCCCAAATGACTTTCGTTCCCTTCAGATCAGCTTGTTTGCTGCTCATGAGTTCTCTTATTATAAATTACCTTGTCGAACTATATTACCCGACCTTACGGCCAGCGCATGTCTAATGTAATAGGGATGTTATTGACGACCGTTTACTTGAGGGAAATCTTCTTCGTTACACATTGACATTGCTCAAGTATGGGGACATTACAACAATCATTTTGTCCATGACGTAAATATTTAGGACCAACGGAAAACCATAACTCTCCGAAATCAAGGCGCCGACAGCACGTTTGTCACTTCATGAACGCGAAGGCTGCAGTACAACGAATCGATTGATATTCATTGTCTTGAACACTATTTGAGAGGGATTGTGTAACCAATCTAAGAAATAAAGAAGATTGTCATTATCCGGTTTGTTGCGTATGAAGACCAGTTGACAAACGGTCCATTGATCGCCTTCGCAGTGAGTGGAAATACGCTATGAAGACCAAATGTGCTTCCAGTCCAAGACCTTATTACAAACTTTCTTCAACAAATTCATATAATTTGATGCAGTGTTCTGTTTCCTTTGAAATGAACCACTTTGTCATTAAATAGAAAAGAATGTGATGCGCGAAGGTGCTATTGGTAGGTAACTAACTTGTTTGCAGAATAATATTTTGGTTTATTTGCTTTGCATATCAATTCAGAATCAAGTTGGAGGGCAGATTTCATCCTCATATGTTGCAATAAGGTAATGTAGACAACACAAAGAACAAGTTCCAAAAATGTTCTCATCACCGCCAAATACGACAATTTGGGACAACCTCTGCGCCTCGGGAGTGAAAACCACAACCACGATCTCAATTGTGATCAGCCACGACATACGGTGTCGTGGCGCCTAATAAAGATTGGAGGGAGGAAGTATCCTAATCCTCTCCTCCTCCCTCTGTATCTTCCTCCCTCTGTTGCCTTTCATCATCATCAGTATCAGCGTCCTGTCGACACCATCAAATACTTCAGCTTATATCAAATATGACTTAACCGGATCCAACCGGCTTGCACAAGGCTGACAGCTGACAGGAACAAGGTCACCAGGACCGCGTCAAAACTCGTCCCCCCCCTCCCACTATCATTCTCTACTCATTCTTTCCTCTTGCAAACACGTGTCACCTTCCAATCTTGATACGCTTAGTCATGCACACCATCTTCGTTGTCACAATAACTTGACTTTCAAGTCATATATCAACAAAGCATGTTTTGGTGTCGTTATTTTTAATGTTCTGCCACAATTAAGTGAAAGCGTACAAAATAAAAACTGTCAATGATTTGTGTCAATCGTTTGACATTGTGATGTACTTCAAGTTTGTTCCATGTCAATGGTCAAAAATATCTATTTGTTTTGTCTATTCACCAAACTATAAATGACGTGAATGCATTTGAAGTTATTGTAACGCAACAAGTTATCTTTATTTATCGCGTATTTTTCCGTGAGAAAAAAGTACACTTCCTGTGCTAAATTGCGCTATCTCCGTGTTAGCGACGTTCTGAACCATTGCAGAACACCTGTTTGATCGAGGATATGGACATAACAGGCCTTCAATGATACCTTGTGCTGGTGACCAGCGCCACTTCACTTGTTGAAAACAGGCTCTGGCCTGTCGATGGGCAGCCTGTTCATTTCCCGCTAAACAGGCTGGCCTGTCGATGGGCAGCCTGTTCATTGCCCGCTAAACAGGCTGGCCTGTCGATGGGCAGCCTGTTCATTGCCCGCTAAACAGGCTGGCCTGTCGATGGGCAGCCTGTTCATTGCCCGCTAAATACAGCCTGATTACGGGATAATTACCCGAAAACAGACGATAAGTTTCTACCAGCTTGGTGACTAACAGCTGAGAAAGGCCACAATTACACGATGAACACACGTTAATCTCAGGATATTTTACCAGCCGCAATGTGGTGACATCTAAGAAAGAGCTGATCACACGATAAACACACGTTAATCTCAGGGTATTTTACCAGCAGCAATGTGGTGACATCTAAGAAAGAGCTGATCACACGAT
>SDVV010043681.1:0-10229 GCA_016164225.1 Gammarus roeselii
ATTACATCCGCCGCATCCCTCTCGCAAAGAAGAGGCTTTACGAATTGAGGAGGTATTGCTTTCCTGTTCACATTTGGCAAAGTTGTATAGTACCTGCGACCAGCTTATTTTGTTGACCCAATAAAGTAGGGAGCAGTTTTGCTTTACCTATCCAATGCCGCCCATTCGATGCTCCTTCATGCAACGGCAGAGCTCGAATCTGAAATCAATTGAGACATTCAACAATGACATATTGTTGTTTCTGCACATTTCTGAAGAAGGTATATCCGTTTACGTATCCGATATTAGACCACCAGAAAAAATAACATCAGATGTCCACATCAACACACCCCGACGACACAAAAAAAAGTTTCATCTGGTGTCACAATAGAATGGTCCCTCTGGTGTCACAATAGAATGGTTCCGCTGGTGTCACAATACAATGGTTCCTCTGATGTCACAATAGAATGGTTCCTCTGAAGTCACAGTAAAATATTTACTCTGATGTCACAATAGAATAGTTCTTCTGACGTCACAATAAAATATTTACTCTGGTGTTACAATAGAATGGTTGGTTTGATGTCACAATACAGGGGTTCCTCTGGTGTCACAATAGAAGGGTTCTTCTGATGACACAATGGAATAGTTCCTCTGATGTCACAATGGAATAGTTCCTCTCTTGTAACGACAGAAGGGTTCCTCTGGTGTCTCAATAGAATGGTTCATCTGAGGCCACAATAAAAGGGTTTCTCTTATGTCGCAAAAGAATATTTCCTCTGGTGTCACAATATATTGGTTCTTCTGATATCACAATAGAGTGGTTCTTCTGGTGTCACAATAGAATTGTTCCGCTGGTTTCACAATGGAATGACTTCTGACGTCACAATAGAATGGTCCCTCTGGTGTCACAATACAATGGTTCCTCTGGTGTCACAATAAAAAGATTCCTCTGACGTCACAATATAATGGTTTATCTGATATCACAATAGAATGGTTTCTCTGATGTCACAATAGAATGGTTCGTCTGATGTAGCGATAGAATGGTTCCTCTGGTGTCACGATAGAATGGTTCATCTGAAACCACAATAGAATGGTTCCTCTGATGTCACAATAGAATATTTACTAGCGTCACAATAGAATGGTTCATCTAAAGTCACAATAGAATGGTTCCTCTGATGACACAATATAATGTTTCCTCTGGTGTCACAACAAGATGGTTCCAATGAAGTCACAATAAAATGGTTCCTCTGACGTCACAACAGAATGTTTCCTTCGGTGTCACAATAGAATGGTTCTTCTGATGTCACAATAGAGTGGTTCCTCTGGTGTCAAAATAGAAGGGTTCCTCTGGTGTCACATAAGAATGTCTTCTGGCGTCGTCATAAAATAAATCCTCTGGTGTCACAATAGAATGGTTCCTCTGGTGTCACAATAGAATGGTTCCTCTCATGCCACAATAGAATGGTTCCTGTGGCGTCACAAAACAATAGTTCCTCTTATGTCACAGTAGAATGATTCATCTGGTGTCACAATAGAATGGTTCCTCTGGTGTCACAACAAAAAGATTCCTCTCACTTCACAATATAATGGTTTATCTGATATCACAATAGAATGGTATCTCTGATGTCACAATAGAATGGTTCGTCTGATGTAGCGATAGAATGGTTCCTCTGGTGTCACGATAGAATGGTTCCTCTGATATCACAATATAATAGTTCCTCTGGTGTCGCATGAGAATATCTTCTAGCGTCATCACAGAATGGTTCCTCTGTTGTCACAATAGAATATTTTCTAGCGTCACAATAGAATGGTTCCTCTGAAGTTACAATAGGATGGTTCCTCCGGTGTCACAGCAAAATGTCTTTTGGCGTCACCAAAGAATGGTTATTTTGATGTCACGATAGAATGTCTTCTGGCTTCACAACAGATTGATTCCTCTGATGTCAAAATAGAATGGTTCCTCTGGTGTCACAATAGAATGAATCCTCTGGTGTCACAATGGAATGGTTCCTCTGGTGGCACAATAGAATGATTTCTCTCATGTCACAATAGAATGGTTCCTGTGGTGTCACAATACAATGGTTTCTCTTATGTTAAAATAGAATGGTTTCTCTGGTGTCACAATAGAATGGTTCCTCTGATGATGCAATTGAATGGTTCCTTTGATGACACAATAGAATGTCTTTTAGTGTCACAATAGAATGGTTCTTTTGGTGTCACAATAGAATGTCTTTTGGCTTCACAATAGAATGGTTCTTCTGATGTCACAATGGAATGATTCCTCTGGTATCACAATAGAATGGTTCATCTGATATCACGAAAAAAGGGTTCCTATGATGTCACAATAAAATGTTTCCTCAGGTATCTCAAAAGAATGGTTCCTCTGATGTCATAATAGAATGGTTCCTCTGATGTCACAGTAGAATGGTTCATCTGGTGTCCCAATAGAATGATTCCTCTTATGTCACAATATAATGGTTCCTCTGATGTCACAATAGAAGGATTCCCCTGATGTCAAAACTGAATAGTTCCTCTGATGTCACAATAGAATGGTTTTTCTGGCGTCACAATAGAATGGTTCCTCTGATATCGCAATAGAATGGTTCCTCTGGTGTCACAATAGAATGGTTCTTCTGGCGTCACAATAGAATGGTTCCCTTGATGTCAAAATAAAATGTTTCCTCTGGCGCCACGATAGAATGGTTCCTCTGGTGTCACAATAGAATGGTTCTTCTGGCGTCACAATAGAATGGTTCCCCTGATGTCAAAATAAAATGTTTCCTCTGGCGCCACAAAATAATGGTTCTTCTGGTGTCGCAATAGAATGGTCCCTCTGATGTCACAATAGAATGGTTTCTATGATGTCACAATAGAATGGTTCCTCTGGTGTAACAATATAATATTTCCGCTAATGTAACAATAGAATGGTTCCTCTGGTGTCACAATATAATTGTTCTTCTGGTGTCACAATAGAAAGGTTCCTCTGATGTCACAATAGAATGGTTCCTCTGATGGCACAATAGAATGGTTCCTCTGATGTCACAATATAATTGTTCCTTTGATGTCACAATAAAATGGTTTCTCTGGTGTCACAATGGAATGAGTTCTGGCGTCACAATAGAATGGTTCTTCTGGTGTCACATTAGAATGGTTCCTCTGGTGTCACAATATGATGACTTCTGGTGTCACAATAGAATGGTTCTTCTGGTGTCACAATAGAATGGTTCCTCTCATGTCGCAATAGAATGGTTCCTGCGGTGTCACAGTACAATGGTTCCTCTTATGTCACAATAGAATGGTTCCTCTGATGTCACAATAGTATGGTTCTTCTGGTGTCACAATAGAATGTTACCTCCGGTGTCACAATCGAATGGTTCTTCTGATGTCACAATAAAGTGTTTCTTCTGGTGTCACAATAGAATGGTTCTTCTGGTATCATAATAGAATGTCTTCTGGCGTCGTTATTAAATGAATCCTCTGGTGTTACAATAGAATGGTTCCTCCGGTGTCACAATAAAATGGTTCCTCTCATGTCACAATAAAATGATTTCTGTACTGTCACAATACAATGGCTCCTCTTGTGTCACAATAGAATAGTTCCTCTGGTGTCACAATAGAATGGTTCCTCTGATGTTACAATAGAATGGTTCCTTTGGTGTCACAATAGAATGGTTCCTCTGATGTCACAATAGAATGGTTCCTCTGGTGTCACCATATGATGTTTCCTTTGTTGTCAGAATGGTATGGTTCCTCTAATGTCACAATATGATGTCTTCTGGCGTCACAATAGAATGGTTCTTCTGATTTCACAATAGAATGGCTCTTCTGGTGTCACAATAGAATGGTTCTTTTGATGCCACAGTAGGGTGGTTCCTCTGGTGTCACAATTAAATGGTTCTTCTGATGTCACAATAGGATAGTTCATCTGATGTTAAAAAAGAATGGTTCCTCTGGCGTCACAATAGAAGTGTTCCTCTGATGTTACAATAGAATGGTTCCTCTGGTGTCACAATAGAATGGATCCTCTGATGTCACAATAAAATGGTTCCTCATACGTCACAAAAAAATGTTTTCTCTGATGTCACAATAGAGTGGTTCCTCTGGTGTCACAATAGAATTGTAGCTCTGGTGTCACAATGGAATGTCTTCTGGCGTCACAATAGAATGGTTCCTCTGGTGTCACAATGGAATGTCTTTTGGCGTCACAATAGAATGGTTCCTCTGGTGTCACAATACAATGTCTTCTGACTAAACAATAGAATGGTTCCTATGATGTCACAATAGAATGGTTCCTCTTAAGTCACAATAAAATGGTTCCTCGGTGTCACAATAGAATAGTTCCTCTGGTGTCACAATAGAATGGTTCCTCTGATGTTACAATAGAATGGTTCCTTTGGTGTCACAATAGAATGGTTCCTCTGATGTCACAATAGAATGGTTCCTCTGGTGTCACCATATGATATTTCCTCTGTTGTCAGAATGGGATGGTTCCTCTAGTGTCACAATATGGTGTCGTCTGGCGTCACAATAGAATGGTTCTTCTGATTTCACAATAGAATGGCTCTTCTGGTGTCACAATAGCATGGTTCTTTTGATGCCACAGTAGGGTGGTTCCTCTGGTGTCACAATTGAATGGTTCTTCTGATGTCACAATAGGATAGTTCATCTGATGTTAAAAAAGAATGGTTCCTCTGGCGTCACAATAGAATTGTTCCTCTGATGTTACAATAGAATGGTTCCTCTGGTGTCACAATTGAATGGTTCTTCTGATGTCACAATAGGATAGTTCATCTGATGTTAAAAAAGAATGGTTCCTCTGGCCTCACAACAGAATTGTTCCTCTGATGTTACAATAGAATGGTTCCTCTGGTGTCACAATAGAATGGATCCTCTGATGTCACAATAGAATGGTTCCTCATATGTCACAAAAAAATGTTTTCTCTGATGTCACAATAGAGTGGTTCCTCTGGTGTCACAATAGAATTGTAGCTCTGGTGTCACAATGGAATGTCTTCTGGCGTCACAATAGAATGGTTCCTCTGATGTCACAATATAATGGATCTTATAATGCCACAATAGAATGGTTCCTCTGGTGTCACAACACAAAGGTTCCTTTGGTGTCACAATAGAAAGATTCCTCTGACGTCACAAATTAATGATTTCTCTGATATCACAATAGAATGGTAACTCTGATGTCACAATAGAATAGTTCATCTGATGTAACAATATAATGGTTCCTCTGATGTCACAATAAAATGTTTCCTCTGGTGTCTCAATAGAATGGTTCCTCTGATGTCACAAAAGAATGGTTCCTCTGGTGTCACAATAGAATGGTTCTTCTGATGTCACAATAGAGTGGTTCCTCTGGTGTCATAATATAATGGTTCATCTGGTGTCATAATGTAATGGTTCCTCTGGTGTCACAATAGAATGGTCCCTCTGATGCTACAATAGAATGGTTCCTCTTGTGTCACAATGGAATGTCTTTTGGCGTCACAATAGAATGGTTCCTCTGGTGTCACAATACAATGTCTTCTGACTTCACAATAGAATGGTTCCTATGATGTCACAATGGAAGATTCCTCTGACGTCACAATAAATGATTCCTTGATATCACAATAGAATGGTTACTCTGATGTCACAATAGAATAGTCCAACTGATGTAACAATAGAATGGTTCCTCTGATGTCACAATAAAATGGTTCCTCTGATGTCACAATAGAATGGTTCCTCTGATGTCACAATAGAATGGTTCATCTGGTGTCACAATAGAATGGTTCCTCTAATGTCACAATATGGTTCCTCTGGCGTCACAATAGAATGGTTCCTCTGATGTCACAATAGAATGGTTCCTCTGGTGTCACAATAGAATGGTCCCTCTGATGCTACAATAGAATGGTACCTCTGGTGTCACAATGGAATGTCTTTTGGCGTCACAATAGAATGGTTCCTCTGGTGTCACAATACAATGTCTTCTGACTTCACAATAGAATGGTTCCTGTGATGTCACAATAAAATGGTTCTTCTTATGTCACAATAAAATGGTTCCTCGGTGTCACATTAGAATGGTTCTTCTGATGTCACAATAGAGTGGTTCCTCTGGTGTCACAATAGAATGGTTCATCTGATGTCACGATAGAATGGTTCCTCTGATGTCACAATAAAATGTTTCCTCTGGTGTCACAATTAAATGGTTCCTCTGATGTCACAATAGAATGGTTGCTCGTATGTCACAATAAAATTGTTCCTCATATGTCACAACAGAATAGTTCCTCTGGTGTCACAATAGAATGGTTCATTTGGTGTCACTATAGAATGGTTTCACTGGTGTCACAATAGACTGGTTCCTCTGATGTCACAATAGAATGGTTCTTCTGGTGTCACAATAGAATGGTTCCTCTGGAATGGTTCTTCTGGTGTCACAATAAAATATTTCCTCATGTCTCACAATAGATTGATTCTTCTGGCGTCGCATCGAATGTTCTCATACTTCAAAAAAATGTTACAATAGAATGTTCTCCGAAGTCACTGTAGGAAGTACTGTCTACTATCACAATATAATGTCCACAGACATCACAATAGGATGTCCTCTGAAGTCATATCAGGATCTTTCCTCTTATGTCACAATAGATGACCTCTCTGATGTCACGATGGAATATCTTGTCCCAAGTCAAAATAGAATGTCCTCTGACGTCCTATTAGCATGTGCTCACGTACGTCCCCAAATAATGTCCTCTGACGTCCTATTAGCATGTGCTCACGTACGTCCCCAAATAATGTCCTCTGACGTCCTATTAGCATGTGCTCACGTACGTCCCCAAATAATGTCCTCGCTGACGTCACATTGAACATACCAACTGTCATCACAATTCTCCGTTCTCCTTTTGTTTACGATGTCATGTCAGATTGAAAAATCCCCAGATAAAAGTTAGATTTTAGTAAACTGAATATGACGAGTCCGACTTTTTGAAACATTCCTCTATGAATAGTTTCACCTTCAAGGACTTAGCCTTAAGCCAGAAGCAAAAAATATCTTCTTGACAAAATATCCTCGACAAGCCGGCCTCTCCCTCTCCGCCAAACCCCACCCGCCTCCCGTTAAACCTCATGCCCTAGCCTAGGAACTCCCTCCCTACTCCCCTTACACCTCTCGCCCTGACTTGGGAGATCCTCTCACGGCCTAATACTTGTCCTTCTTAGCACCTCAGACACGTTTCGACGCTGCTCCCCTCACCCTCCCCGACTTCCCACTTTCTCACCCATAAGTCTGATTTCTTTAGTTTTAGCCAGTGGTCATTCCTCCCCTCCAGGTACTCCTCCTCCCGCCTCAACCCCTCACACCCCGATTCATTCCCTCCTCCATGGCCTATTTTATCTCCTTGCGAAGTCCAGCAGCCACCTCTTCATGGCCTGTGTCATGGGCTCCTCTTTGCTGGTCCCCAGCGTGCTGCACGCGCCTGTTGCGGTGGAGAGAACACGGGATCGAAAGACTGCAAAGAACGGATGTACGAGTAGGATTTTGTGCAGCATTTGGCGAGTTATTCAATATCACTGGAGACTTTAAATGGGCTGCTATTGGCTGTTAGATAGACGACCATTAGCTGTGATGTCTTCAACTGTGCAGCTATTAGTTGTCAAGTCCTTAAGTGTGCAGCTAATAGCTGAAAAGTCTTTAGCTTTGTAGCAATTAGTCGCAAAGTCCTTAGCTGTGCAGCCATTAGCAGTGAAACCTTTGGCTATGCAATCACTAGCGCTGGAACCTTTACCTGTCCAGTCGTGAGCTGTGAAGAACTTTTGCTGTGCCGCCATTAGCTGTTAAAGCTTCAATTGTGCAACCATCAGCTGTGAAACATTAAACAGTGTCACGATTAGCTGAGAGACACTTAATCGGGTTGCCGTTAGCTGTGAAATGTTTACCTGGTCATCCATTTCCTGTGAGATTGCTTTTGGTTCTATTAGCTGAAAAAAATAATCAACTGAGGAGCCACTAGCTGCAAAAGATTCAACTGAACAGCCATTAACTGTGAGACACACGACTTTGTCGCCCTTGCCTGCGTAACCTATCATTGTACAGCCGTTGAGTGTTTGAACTGTGCCACCGTTAGCTGTTTAAGATTTATCCGAGCAGCCATTAGCTGTGAAATATTCCAATAAACAGATATTTAGTGAGAAGTTTTTATCTGTGCTGTCATTAGCTGTGGGAGCTTTAATGGGCCGCTTTAGCTGAGCAAACATTAACTGAGGAGTCTTCAGCTGTGCAGCTATTAGCTGAAAATATTTTTGATGAGCAACCATTAGCTGTGAAGCCATGACTGCAGCTTTTAGAAGCGAAAACTTGCACTGTGCAGCTATCAGCTGGGAGGTCTTCGGATATAAATTAATGTAGCTGTGAAGGCCTTAATGGTGCAGCCATTGCCTATGTATTCAGGTGTGCTGCCATTGTTAAAGCAACTAGTAGCTGTGCGTACCGGGACTACCTTTGCATCCAATTCCTGTGCAGCCGCTAGCTAGCGTTCAAATAAACAATCATACGCAGAGTTTCATTCGAGTCAATGCAAATTAGCCAGTGGTATTCTCTCTCTCGCGTGCATGATTAGTGCCAAGAAGTTTCGAAAGCAGGATCTACTATAAAACAGGTACTCAATACTGGTCTCCCTTTCCTCTTACGTTGAAGCTCCGGTCTGAGTTTCTGTGAACCGATCCTCAAACCAATCACGGATTGTTTCGTCTCCTTTGGGTTGTTCCATTCTCTTCTCTTTCCCTCTGATCCCTCAAGCCTCCACCTCCCTATTCGGCTTTCAATCCTTACTTCCCTACTTGGATTTTCTACTCCTACATTTTGTCCTCGTGCCCCAAGTCCCGATTCCGACAACAATGGCGCGGTTCAGTTCCTCCCTTTAGTAGTCATAAGTTCTCTTAGCCTTCCCATCGGGATTATAAAGCTTATAAGCCATGATCTGCCGAAAACCTTATGGTTTCTTCCTGATTCGATCATGATTGCTCATTCTCTGTCCTTTTCACTCCACCCACAAACATCGAAACCCGGATCCATCAAAAAATCCCAAGGTTTCTCCCAATTCCCCTCTCAGGTGGATTCCTTGGGGGATTGATTCTTCCTTCTCTGTGGCCAAGTCACGTCTCTTCTCTTTCCAAGGTTTCAAGCCATTTCTCACCTGGCTTTATTATTCTGGCAGATTTTAGCAGCCCCCAGCTGGAGAGCGTCTTAGAATGGCCGGCCTCATTTAATTATACCACCGCTGCAGAGGAGGGAGGGCTTCCAAATGGAGACCGACGGATCCGACGGCATCCAAGATACTAGCCTGGATCACAACTCCGATCAGGGACGATCACATGAGTTTCAGGGGCACAACGATTTGGGGTGGACGTAAATGGAGACGACAAATTCTTTTGAGATTGTAAAAAATGTTCAGATAGTTGATTGCCTCTGAATGGCCAGCATCTCAGGTGGAAATATACTTCCTGAAAAATGTGCTAGGAATTACCTTGACAGAGGCAAGAATTAACTTGAACTGTAGCAAGGCATTATCATTTGGAAAAATCTAAACACAAAGGAAGGGGATTGTGATGAATGTATCCTGTCATGATGTCGTGTCTAATATGGACTGATATGCTACACGCTTTTGTTGTTGCCGAACGATGGCCAACGACAATGTACGGTCTCTGATTTGAAGGTTGATAAATTATTAAACTACACTTCATCTGAAATCGCAACTTAATTTTTTTTTTCGTACATCGGCTATCCTGAAACGGGTTACCTAAAGTTAACAGAAGCATAAGGAGTTGAGGAAATTTATGTTTCAAGCCCCATAAATCAAATCATAAAAATGTAAGAGCTTGGGATGTATCCTTAATGCTGAAAATGGACACTCGAACGCACAACCATTTTTGAGTTTGAATTTATTTTGAATCTTCAATGAATGTCGACTAAGGATGCATTGGAAGCCTGAGGAATGGCATCAGTGGTACCTCTAAGTGTGCCAGTTGTTTTATAACGTGATGTTTGTTATAATACGTAAGTTGTCTTGTATCGTGCTGCAGTAGTTCGCCTTTTGTCTTGTATCCTGCTGCTTGCTGTATGAGGCCTGTTAACTTGTATCGTGCTGCAGTAGTTCGCCTTTTGTCTTGTATCCTGCTGCTTGCTGTATGAGGCCTGTTGTCTTGTATCGTGCTGCAGTAGTTCGCCTTGTGTCTTGTATCCTGCTGCTTGCTGTATGAGGCCTGTTGTCTTG
>SDVV010043682.1:0-10229 GCA_016164225.1 Gammarus roeselii
GGGGGGGGGGGGGGCGGCTATTATGATGCGGCGGGGGTAAACCAGTGAAAACTGTCGGGCCCTGCTGCTCACGACGGATCCTCGGACTGCACTCGTGACCCAGAGTGTATGTTTTGGGGGTACCGGCCGGACCCTTTAGCACAAAAGGGCTAAGTTGTGTGACTGTAAGCGCATGAGGGTTTGGGGTGCGCCTTGGCGTCTGCCAACCCCCCTTTCTGGGGGATGCGGACTAGTGTCTGTATCTGTAATATATGGAAGAGTATTGGTATTGAGTATTGCCATTTGTTGTATTAAATTTTTTTTTGGTATTGGGAGTAGGCATCGTTCCTCTTCTAGTTCTGGGCCTTTGTGGATCTAAAAAGTACAACAATTAGGTGTTGTGGAGGGTCATGCGTTTGTATGGAGTGGGTGGATGATTGTTAGGGGGCCAGAGTCTATGTTGGCAGCAGAGCATGCATCACAGTAGAGAGTGAGGTGATTGCTTGGTTTACAGTAAAAGTGGGATTGATACAAGGTAAGGTTATGTCTCCCTGCCTGTTCAATTTCTACAGGGATGGAGTGGTAAAGGACGTGAACGTAAGTGTAATGGGTTTTGGTTGTTAGTAGCAAATGAGCGCAGTTGGCAGTTGAGTTTGTTGCTGTTTGTGGTCAATACATCGATGCTGGCAGGTTCAGAGAAGTTATAGGCAAGTGCCAGAGTTAGGCAGAGTTTGTAAGAGAAGGATGCTGCAAGTTTGTGTGGATATAGTCAAGTTATGAGATGTTCAAGGAAGGAAGATGCAAGCGGATTCAGTGCGTATGCAAAACTGTTGGAGCAAGTTCAGTTTTTTAAAGACTTGGATGATGGGAGGGTACCTAGGCAGTAGTTGGGGTGGAGGGATAACGAAGGTAGGAAAAACCTGGCAATTATGACACAGCTGACAAAAAACAGCGTAAGCTGTCTGGCCCTACTGCTAACACTAATCTCGGACCTCACTCATCAGCCTAGTGTATGTTGTGGGGTCCTGCCCAGCGTAAGCTGTCTGGCCCTACTGCTAACACTAATCTCGTACCTCACTCATCAGCCTAGTGTATGTTGCGGGGTCCTGCCCATCGTAAGCTGTCAGGCCCTACTGCTAACACTAATCTCGGACCTCACTCATCAGCCTAGTGTATGTTGCGGGGTC
Source organism: Gammarus roeselii (assembly GCA_016164225.1). NCBI lineage: Eukaryota > Metazoa > Arthropoda > Malacostraca > Amphipoda > Gammaridae > Gammarus > Gammarus roeselii. The sequence goes on from SDVV010043682.1 coordinate 1,167, forward strand.
CTGCTCAGCGTAAGCTGTCTGGCCCTACTGCTAACACTAATCTCGCACCTCACTCATCAGCCTAGTGTATGTTGCGGGGTCCTGCCCATCGTAAGCTGTCAGGCCCTACTGCTAACATCTCGGACCTCGCTCATCAGCCTAGTGTATGTTGCGGGGTCCTGGCCGGACCCGTTAATGCTAAAGGGTCAAGTTTTGGTATGTATGTGTGAGTAAATGAAAGGAGTGTGAGATAAGTCTTGCTGTCGATCACCACATTTTTTAGAGGATTTGGCCTCGTGCCTGTTTGTATCTGTATCTCTTCACTCCTTGATTTATCTCGCAGTGTTTTACAAAAATATAAAAGCTTGGTTTTATTTTTCAGTTTAAGAGCTTATGTGTAAAGTGGTCTAAATGCATAGGAATGGTTAATATTATAGACCACTTTCTATATTATAAGCTCTTCATTGTTGACCTATTTACTCATCATCGACTGTATTCCAGTTGGTAATGCGAGATAGAATTCCACAAGCTTGTGGAAAAAAAAAAAAACTCACATATTGCTTTCAAAGTTGTGCCTTTCATAAATTGGTCTCTTCAGGGCATACATCTCTATTGAAATACACATAGAATCAGGAATACAGACATTCAGGTATTCCTTTCTAATAAAACGAAACTATTAACAGTTTGTTGGTAATTTGATCCGTTTCAACAGGTGGGCGACAGCGAAGAGGCGCGCGAACCGTTACCGCGTCCGCAGAGTGGCGCCTCAGACGTCGGCGCTGCGGCAGGGGAGGTGCAGCGGCTCAGTATTCGGGACAAGGACCACCACTCTACCGCCCCAACGTCCCCTCAACCTGCTCCTCCCCACTTACCTCTGTTTGACGCACAGTCCCTAGACAGCATCTCTTCCAACTCTTCTGGCTTCTCGTTTGGCGGAGGTGGGGTTGCATCAAAGACCTCATCGCAGGCCAGCCTCCACTCCCTTGATGGCGTTGATCTGCGTGCTCAAGGGCTCCAGGCATCACGTGGCGCTACCACCCCTCCTCCTGAGGACGAACCCTTGCAGCATGGGAGGCGGTCTCCAGCAGACGGAGGTCGAGACCCCCAGTCTCCGGACCCAGTGGCACGTGTTGCCACTCCCGACGGCGCGATGATGCAGGACAGCTTGCTGTCGGGTGCTAGCCCAATCAGTGCCGACGGGTCTGTCGACAGCGATGCCAGCAATCAAGGAAGAAGGCCCCAATCGGCAGCTTCTATTGAAGAAGGAGGATCTTCATTGGAACCTTGTGCCCCGGGTACAGAAGAGAGGGTCTCGCCTCTGTTACTGCCTCCTCCGGAGCCCTCAGAGACGGTGACAGGTAGTATGGAGTTGGTTTCAGCACCTAGACCTGCTGCTGAAGCTGTCTCGCCTGCTGAAAGTGGGTCTGTTTCTGCTAGACCGCCCAGTCCAGTTCATCCATTTTCTGATCATAAAAAGAAAGATGAGAATAAGGAAGAAATTCTTGATGATCATTATTCTGAAAAATCTGTCATCGTCCAAAAGAAAGATGACGAAGATGACAAAGATAAAGATGGTGGCGGCGGTGGTAGTTCTATTTTCCAAGGAACTGGTAGTTCAAGTGATATCTCTTCTGGCGTCATTTCTTCCACTTCAGGCGAATCGCCACAGCAGCAGCAGCAGATAGCGGATACCCCTGCAGAAACAGACTCTCAAACAGAGAGCGAGTCAGCCCGCCTTGCCAAGCTGAGGGAAGAACTGAAGGCTCGCAACTTGCACGTGGTGGCTCGACCTCATCACATGCCTTATCACAAGATCTTTAAGACTCCGATCAACGTCCCCAGGGAAAAAGAAAAGGTCAGGTTCAATGGTCAATTGAACTCCTCTTCATCTTCCAAGAAAAGCTCAGACAAACAATCATCGGTTAAGAAAGAAATCAAGTCTAACTACGCTCCTACTGCTTTTGAAAACGCGCTTCTTGGGCTAGAATACAAGAAAAAAGTTGTTCTTCCTAATAAGACTAAGCCTGAGCAGGTAATAAAATCGGAGGCAGTAGCAAAATCTTCTGGAAAGGAAATGCAAGCCGTTGCCGTATGTGCTAAAGTTGAAGACAAATCCACTCCCAAATCGCAGAAGGATGGCATCAATAAAGCTGAGGCGTGCAAGCATAGCTCGAGTAAAGACTGCAAAAAAGTTTCTGATAAGGATGATCCGTCGTCAAAGCAAAGTGATAAATATTCCAATAGTAAGAGAACAGACTCGCATAAATCCAGTCGGGATAGTAAGAGTGATGGTTCGAAGGACAATCCCTCAGACAGGAGTTCTCTGTCAAAGTCCAATGATGAGCGAAGAAAGTCCGCATTGGACTTGAAACCTTCCAATAAACATTATAGCAAAACTGAAGATAGACGGAAACACGATGATTCCAAAAGCAAGTCACGTCACTGTGCCGATAGAAATTCTGAGAAGCTCAATTCTGAAGTTAAGAAAGTTGAAAACAGCAAATCTAAAGACGAAAAAGACAGGAGTGCGAGTTGTACAGATTCAAATAAGAAGATCAACCCTCAGCTGAATTCTGATGTCAAGCCTAGCTCCCAGAAGGATAGCAGCTCAAGTAGTAAAATGAGCAGTGGGTGCGACTCCCGCTTGAACTGTATGGAAGATCCTGGCAAAGAGAATAAAAGAGGCAGTCGTAAAAGCACTTCCGACTCTGCACATGAAAAGAATGAGAAGAGCTTCTCCAAGCCAGGCACCAAGGATGGACAAAAGCCCTCAATCAAAGAAGGAATTGACAAAATTATCGCTTCCAATTCAACAGTCGCTAATGACAAGCGAGATTTGTCGACCAAGAAGGAAACACTGAAGAAACGTCCGTTAGATTCCAGTGACTCTGAAGACAATGTTTTGACTGCTAAGAAACCGAAAAGTCGGCATCAAAGTAATGATAAAGAAAAAACATTGACGACTCCTGCATCAAACCAATCTAAAGAATCCACAGTTCCCAAGAAAAAATATTTGCCTAGAAAGGTCTCTAATTCTGATGGCAGCTGTTCAAGGTCCTCCAACGAATCTAGTTCTTCGAGTGAATCAAGCTCTAATAAGCGACGGTCCAATACCGCTAAACTTTTAAATACATCCGATGACGATTCTTCAGACGATGAAGATTTCACACCAAGCTTGTCGAGCAAGAGCAATACAAAGAGTGGCCAATTAATTTCAAGGAAGAGAACTCGCGACCGATCATCTAATTCCTCGTCAAGTGATTCTGATGATGATAACGAGCAAAATACTGGAAAGAAAACTTGTTCTGTTAAGAAAATCGATAGAAGAAATAGGATTAACAAACATGTTTTGCTGTCCCATTCTTCTGACTGTGATGCCAATACGTCAAAGAACGTCGCTACCAGCTCGATTTCTTCTGATAAATTGAATGCGTGTATAAAGAAAGCCACTCTATTATCATCTCCGTCAGACTGCGCTGCTTTACCATCTAGAAAAAGAGAGATTGAATCTAAACTGACCTCCGTTTCTTTGAAAGATGTTGATGAAGATGTTTTACAGATGGCTAATAATATTGAGAAGCGGCTCTCATCTGCTGCCAAGAAAGCCTCTTCGAAGAGCAAATCTCCAATGCCAATTAGTGACTTGGACGTGTCAGATGATGAAGATGAGGATATCCATGGCAAAGCTCTCTCTGGGAACACGGGTCCTAAGAAGAGGATGCGTTCAGCGTTGCTGAACAGTTCACAGGAATGCCGTCGGTCAATGGCACCTCTAGCTCTCGGAAATTTGGATTCGGATTCATCCGACAGCGCTTATGAAATGCTTCGTCAGGAGGTGAAAAAAAACAGAAACCGATCAATCAAAAAGAAGTTTACCGCTAATTCTAGGGATAGAGAAAGTCTAATGTTGTCCCAAAAGGAAAGGCGAAAGTCACTAACATCTTCTAATAAATCTAATAATACAGTTGATTCAAATGAACTGGTCCCGAAAATTTATCGTAAGAAACGCGAGCGTAGCAGCATTGACTCAGCCGGTCCTGAGCACATAGAGGTAACAGAAGACGGCGTCATGATCCTGACGGACTCAGGCAAGAAAATACTCCTCAGCTACGACGACTCTCAGGCTAGTCAGAACACCTGCAGTGGTCTCTTCAACTCCGACGACGAGGCTGACCCGTTTGAAGGATTCGCGGGGGTTAATTTCTCCTCGGATGATGGCGTCGACGGAACGGAGTTTGAAGGCTTCATGAAAGTTATGAAGCCCTCCGTCGTGGTTCTAGAGGATATTTTCGATTTCGGAGGCTTTTCAGATGGTCCTGAAAGCACGACTAATGATTCATGCCCGTCCGGCTCCTCTGTCTTATCCATGGATGCATCCAAGAAATATACTGCTTTATTGAATCTCATTGGAAAAATGAAAGAAGTTAGCCCAGGTTCGCCTCGTAGAAAGTATAAAAAGAAAGACCTATCCCTCACTGTCACAGGAGAAATGTTTAGTAAGGATCTTCCCATCAAAGTTTTTCTCGACGCAATGGTCAAGTTAGGAGCCAAAGTCACGGGCTTTCATGCTTTCCTTGCCAAATCGCCTAAACGCAAAATATCTAAAATGAATGCAACGTTTTCATCTCCTGGAGAAATAAATTCTTCTTTTGCTGAGAGTCCAGTTACACCTGTGTCACCGAATGACACGCTCCTTCCATCGAGTGTTCTACTCCCTGCCCCATTCCAATCTCGTGCTGAAAGGGCCGCCTCACGTGGAACCAAAAGGGTAACTCCTGATACCAGCGACTCTGAGCTTACATTACCAAAGTCACTCCTGACATCTACTCGCGAAGACCGGCTGGAGGACGACGCGTGTCCTCCCTTCGCTACGTCCAGCACCGTACTGAAGGACATAGGACCAATGCACTCTGATCTCGTGTTGCTTACGCCTGAAGATGATCAGCTGCAGTCAGGTAAGCAAACACAATCGTGAATACCAACGTCTTTAGTCTACCCAACAAAATATTTTCACTCCTTTTCCGTTTTGTGCAACGTATTATGGTTGCTGGTAATAATGTCTTCTATGGTTTAGGTTTTTAAAAGTATGGTCTCTCAAATTGCATATAATGTACCCTGTTACATCATCACTCTCTAGCCTGATCAAAAACTCCTCAGCAACGGGCTCTGACTGTGTATCTTATATACCTAAACAAACATTTGGGTCCACACGACACTAGAACTCTCCGAGACATCTTGAGCCTCTCCATTCTAAACAACGCCATATCCAACATCAGGAGCAAGCTAAAATATACCCATCCTTAAACCCAACAGAATCAGTCTCATATAAACTTATTTCACTTTTCAGTATTCTACGAATATTTTGAAAAAATTTATTCAGAACAAAATTAATGCATATACCACATTTTCCTCAACACAACAGTTTCAGGAACAACGCTCTACGACCATCCACGAAAGCCTGAACAAATAGAAGCTGGTATGCGGCATTACCAAAGGCAGGGCCTTCGGCACAGTTCAAAGACATGTCCCCATACATAAACAAAATGTTCGACTTTCTTTGCAATCCAAATTTCAAGAAGTGGCTTGCTAAGTTCTACTCTGTGAGACATGCACTTATAGCCTACAATAACAAGCTATCACTTACATGCCACTTCCCAAATTGCACCTCTTAGGATTCCGACCTCTTCTCTTCACTCATCATCACCTTTGTGCACACCCTACGCACACTAACTCAATCCAACACCTACATCAGCTCATACGATCATCGCACAACACTAGAAAGACGAGAACGCAGCACGGCTTGCGAGAAAACAGTATGAGTGTGTCCGCAAGCAAATCATTCCTCGCCTTAATAACACCAGACAACAGATAACTCCGTTTCCATTCTTGTGTGACACTGAACAGTCCCGCCACCACGAACCTTGGAGTGACGTATGACCCAGGTATGACGTTCAAGCCTCACACAAAAACATCACTAAAGCCAAACCTAGGCTGAACGTGACCCGGGCCCATAACACAACTGCATACGGTACTCCAAGCAATCAATTACAACACTCCTCAAACAATTTGAACGTCTGATCCATCATCTCCTACTCGAACACTGCCTGATCCTGTAGCTTTGCTCCTACACAAATGAATGCCCTCCAAGGAAAACCAAACACAATCTTGGGTATCACAACGGGCTGCACGCAAACCGTACCCATTCTTCATCTGCATGAGGAAACCCAAATCCTCCTCCTCAAACATACTTTTAATATCAGAGGACACATTTTTTTAGCAAGATAGTGGACCCGGCCTGGACCCGGCAGCACATTTCGGCTCCCTCTGTACCATCATTCCCCAACCTACAGAAAACACATCTATTCATAAACGCTGGCTCATTATAGAACCAACACGGTCCTAAAGGATCAGCCGCCGGAGGTGGACGTAGTGAAGTCGAGGTTGCTCTGGTGGGACATGGCTCATTTGTCTGGCCTGAGGTGCGGGCACCACACGGCTCTCCCGTCATGACAACAGAGACTAGCGAATGCCTTTTTCGACCTGTGCCTGCAGTGCCAAAGCGCGCCCGATACAGGCAAACTTGTCTTGATGCTGTCCCGCAGTTATTGATGCTGGCAGGCTGAATCGACACTCTAATCTCTATAATCTGGCAGGCTGAATCATTATATCACATCTGTGCGTGATCTGCGGGAGCACCCACGGGCCAACGTCAATTTTTTTGAAGATGTAAGTCTAGTCAATGGACCTGCACCAGTTGTAACATTCCCATTCCCTACTTGCACATACATGTTGGTGGGTATCCGGACACTGAGGCGGTGCGCCGGCCGTGGCACAGAACCCATCGAAATATTTATAGCACACTTCAATTTCCTTTAGGTACACCCATATCTAACCTTTTCTCTATCCTCACATGTTCCCGCATGTGACTTTAATTGCCCAACTACAGAGAATACATCTATGCATAACTTACACTGGTTGATCATAGAGCCAACACGGTCCTACACAGTCACCCACTGGAAGTGGAGTAGTTGGGGCTGCCCAGGGGTGACGGGGCTCACCAGTCGAGGCTATGGTGTGATCATAACTTTCCCAACATACACATATTGGTGGGCATCAACGCTATCGGGCGGTACGCCGGCCGTGGCTCCTCCACTGCAGTAAAAACTAGAGTAAAGCAATATGAACAATAATTCTACTTTGTCTCGAAAATGCAGGTTAGAAATTATTAGAGTATATTTATCTTGAAAACTTTTCTCGTCATATATTCAGTGTCAGAAGGACGTTGACTCCAGTGCACTAGAAAGCCCTGACATTCAAATCTAAATCACGATCTTAACATTTTAGCTGTCCTAAAATGTTAAGATCGTGCATTGGCAGCCGCATTGATTTGATGCATGGACCGTGACCACCTGAGGATTTTTAGCTGTTTTTATTGGGTAAAAAATAGATTGGAATCAGGCCGAATGAAGTAATTTGGATACCTAATCTAGATACTAGAAGGTTTTCTATGTTACTCATCGCCGCAGTGATGAGGCTAGTTTGACCGTTCCCTCGATGGTCTACTTCATACAGCTAACTATGTTTTGTGGCCGTTCGGTATTAATGTTCCTGTTCCCTTTGTCAGAGGGCAGCTGCAGCTCTCCCAAGGAGCTGGAGTCTTCGTCGCCCTACGTGCCGCTTTCGCCCTCCAGTGACGGCTCTGCAGACGGCGGTGTGATGATGGACCACCACGACAAGGCGTTACGGGTCAGTGGCGCTCTTCTGGGGTGGTACAAATGACAAGCCGCACGTTACGGGTCAGTGACGCTCTTCTAGGGTGGTGCAAGCATGACAAGCCGCGCGTTACGGGTCAGTGGCGCTCGTCTAGGGTGGCAAAGCAAGACAAGCCACGCGTTACGGGTCAGTGGCGCTCGTCTAGGGTGGTAAGCAAGACAAGCCACGCGTTACGTGGCTTGTATTGCTCTTTCATGTAACCTTTATCTACGACTATTCTTTCTTCTTTTTTTCCATTCGTGCTGTTCTAATGCGTGAAATTTCCTACACCTAGTGTAGATCTCATGCATGAGATCCCCGTTTGCCGTCTCTTCTTCATTTCCCCCCTCAGCAGGTGTTGGAGCGCGTAGCCCGGCACCTTAAGGAATACTGCGGATCCTTGGGGCTCTGGAGCAGGGTAGGTAGTGTGTTATTCCTCCTTATTACTACCCGGAAAGGGTGGTAGTAAGAAGTGCTGGGATCAAATGGCCATCCGGGAGTGCTGGGACCATATGGCCTCAGCACCTTAGAAGTTCCTGTACCTCCTGTGGCAGTTGCACATACAATAGACGTTTGCCGCGGAAAGGACTTTGTCTTTGCGCAGTAGTAAACCTTAACTCAAACATTGAAAAAAAAATGAAGACTAACTTGATGCAGCACTGTTTGCAGGTTTGACATTCGGCGCCAGAAGGACGATGACTCTAGCGCGCTAGAAAGCCTCGTCACTGTAATCTAGTGTCGTCTGGTGGCCGAGGGGACTAGGAGCTTAGCCCCAGAGCTAGACTAGGTAGTCTCTCTAAGCGCTGAGCCCTACTGATAATGACCGACTATTGGCTGTATCGCAAACTGGCAGTGCCTCGCGGTAGGTTACTGAATTTTACGGCCACATTAGCTCAGACTCCTTGGGGGGCAGAGCATGTCGGGAAGCCCTCTCTAAGCTACTGCTTTACGTGTCGCACGGAGTCGCGACCCAACCGAGGGTTGAACACCCTCTTTTCCTTTCAGATCCCTCTATTCTTTACCCTTCACCATCTCTCCTCTACCGTTTCCTAGTCATACTTTCACCTTGTAAGCTCCTTTAGTCTAGTTTGTTTTGTTGAAACATTAACATATTTCTCCTTTTATCTTGACAACTTCTCCCCATTTTTTTATTATTTTCTTTGGTCATATTTATCTATTTGTTTGTGTTTATTTTATTTTCGAATTTATTTTGTTTAGTTCATTGATTTTTTTGTTTGCTTACTTGATTTTCAAATTTTATTTCTCTGTGTTTATTTATGTCTTGTCATTTGTCTTTTTTTTTTCTCTATGTACTTTTTTTTTTTTTTTTTT
>SDVV010043683.1:0-10229 GCA_016164225.1 Gammarus roeselii
ATCAAATCGTGTGTATTGTCTCCTCTGTTTTTTGGTGTTCGGGCGTTACGAGTTTCGGCTGGGAGGAGAGCGATGTTATCGGAAAGGGCAGAGGCAGAAGCACACGAAACGGTTACGGGTTCCCTGGCCTCTATCCTCTTCATCAGCTCTTTCAGTTGGGCATTCAAAGTTGCACAGAGGTTCTCGAGTTTGGTGAGACGTTCGCAGACTTCACTGGAGGGCACCGGGCAGTCCTCTTTCTCCAGCTCGGGAAGGCCTATCATTTTGCATATCTTGCCCAGAGTACTCTGCATTTCGGTTATATTCGCGTCAAGCTTCGAAACGCGTTCATTTGTGTCGTCAATTACGACTTGAGTCAGGTCTCCTGTCGATGGGAAACTTCTTAGGGGCTCGTCTTTCTTTCTTACAGATTTGTTTCAGTGCGACGCTCTGGAGGGGCCGTCAGCCCCTCTCCGATAGGGCATGGTCCTGCCCATTGTTTGATCCCCGGCTCCTACCCGGGGTTCCAGGTAATGAAGGTGAGGCCTTCTTTAAATTTATTCCTGTTGTATATACGAATATATACACTGACTTACTTGACCTCAAAATTATCCTTAAATCTAGATTTTTTTTTAAACGTTTTCTTTCTCACCGTTTTTCTGTTGCTTTTTTCTATTTCAATTGGTTTCGATTCTAAATTCACAAACCCCGGTGTCAGTGAGGGGCTCACCTCTTGGTGCACCAAGAGGGGGGATGTAGCTACAAACTGAAAGGGGGGACGGTGGAGGGATCTCCTAACTCAAAACGTATTTACACAAAGGGACAAATTAATGTTGCTGGATAACGAGGACACCACGGGAAGGCGGGTGAGCCTGGGATACCCCCAGGGGGTGTCCCTCTGAGGTGCCTTATTGCTCTCGCTCTAAAGATATGATATTCAATCTCTCCAATGTAGTTGAAAACTTTAACCTTTACGAAACTATATTCGGTCTCTTATTTTGATACAGCAAAAAAAAGTTTTTATACCCTGGAAACTCGTAAACTTTGGATCTTAGACGCAAAGAACAGTATGCGATGTTAATTTCAAACTCAGTTAGTTGTCAGTCATTGGTTACGATACTGCCTCTGCGCAAAGCTTCCAGGTATTATGAGATTTTGTTGAAATTCAGAATATGTTTCTTTTTTAGCATTCACTGTATCCATGCTAGCATTTCTGCTATAGATTTGTGATGTAAGGACCGCAGTCAACAAAATTTGGAATATAAAACACGGAAATCATAGGAATATATGTTCAGTATGTAAAAATGCGGCTAATTTGTTGTACTGTTAGAAAATATTGGTATAATTTACCTCTTGATATTGGATCTGGGTCCTGTTTTAGGTAAACATGTAAAACTAGTCTTATCAGATTTGTATAAACTGTTATTGCAAAAACCACTCCATTCCTACATTGTAACTCTCAATGATGTATTATGTATATTGGTTTGCACAAATTGGCAGCTTCCAAAACATATTAGTCATGTTTTCACCTTTCCATAAGACAAAAATCACCATCACCTGTAGCATATATACTAAAGGTTCGCAATTTTCAATAAGATTAATTCATTTCATTTGTTATAAGGGTAATTTGTGCATATCCCTATGAGTGTGTGTGTGTATGTGATGTTTCACGTAATGTTAGGTTATGGAACGTGAGTAGACTCTTGAGTTAAAAAAGATCATGCAAGCTCGCCGCATATCTCAGATATGGTTATTACTGTTAAAGCGTTGGCAATATGTATTCAACATTTTACTGTAACAATAAGATATTTAGTTGTATTGTTGGATTTGTGCTTGATTCAAGAGATTATCAGTTATATGTTATGTTATATTGTTTATTATCTAATTTAGGGTATTGATATAAGATTCCTCAACTTGATTTGTTTCTTACCCTGTTTGTGTAATATATCAAATATTCACTATATCCACTAACATTTTCCAATAGATTTATGATGTAAGGACTGCAGTCAACAAAATCTAGGTTCAAAATTAGGTATTTTTATACCAATGTACGACAACATTGACAAGAAAACTCGATGAATATGGAATGGTTGCCATACACTACCAGACATGTTATTACTTAGTCAATCTAACCTAACCAGCCTAACCAAGAATTATGTATTTGTATTCAAGTTTGATGGTTTTGTATAGTATTGATATATATGAACCTCCCCTCTTGGGTTGTATGTTTAACAAATCAATAGTTTTAATACAACCCTTAAATTTTGATCTAGCAAATATCACTCTCATATGATATATAAATTACATTGTTTGAATTATCAGTAAATTGTATTAATTTATCATTCTGGCATGAATCTTCATCACTTATGGTTATGTATGGTAATGATATATATGAATCTCTCTCTTCAAATATCCTTTTGCAGATGTCAAGATTCCAGAACATTATTGTTATTCTCCATTATAAGTTTGGATGAGTCTCAGTATGTAGAGTCTAAAAGAACTAATTCACTTCATTTGTTGCAAGGTTATTAATGTGGATCATTTTCACACAATGTTAGGTCCAAAGATTGGTCAATCTAACCTTACCAATAATTATATATTTTCTTTCAAGTTTGATGGTTATGTATGGTATTTAGTCATTCTTTTATGTGATATGTATACATATCAAATCACTCCACATGACTTTTATGTAGCTTTTTTGAATATCACAAACTACACACATACACATTTTTTTAGGCATTTACAGGGTTTGTGCCGGCATCTGGGCCGGCACCATATAGGCATTTACGGGATCGGTGCTGGCAACTATACCGGGCACCATGTTGACACATACAAACATTCGTATGCATAAACTGGGTCGGTGCTGACACCAGTGCTAGCGCCATGTAGACACATACACGCATTTGTACGCATTTACAGGCTCAGTTAACATCTGTAGCATTTTACTTTTGATCTGTGACTTCCAGTAAAACTAATTCTCTTTCTTTTATTACAAGATATTCAATGTGGTTCAGTTTTTATGTCATGTTAGGTTAAAAGATCTTAGCATTCGCTCCTATCCTTACCAATAATCGTATATTTTTATTCAAGTTTTGTGCTTACCAATGATATTCAGTCATTGATCAATGATTTATACCTATCAAATATCTTCACTTGGCTCTACATGTTAATTTATCATTTGCAGTTTTCATACACTCTTCCAATTTTGGTTGAGGAAATTCTGTCCATTTTCATATAAAAGTTTAGTCGTTTGTTTGAATGTTATAAGTAGCTAATTCATATTATTGTTTTCATGGGACATATGTATGAGCATTGTTTGATACCTCCCATGTATTGCTTTTTAAACTCTGTAGTTGTCATAGGTAGACTGTATTATTCCAAATTTTTCTGGTCGGAGCTCAGTGGTGATATAAGATGATACTCATATTATAGCTTCCACTGGTCCACCTTACCAGGAGTGATGTGTGATAGTTCAAGATTTCCTGCTTATGTATGATATTTATTCATTATTTTTGATATATTCATATCCAACCTCTCTACTTTGCTACATTTTGATAAAAAAAATGCAGTTTGAATACACTCCTACAATTTTGATGGAGCATATTTGGTCAATTTCATATGCAAATTTTGTCGTTGACTCGATTGTTGTAGGTATTTAAATATCATTTTTTAATTTTGGTATAAATCTACATCACTTTCATCTGCATGTTATTTGCACCCAAACTAACTGAACCTAACCTATTTAAACCAAGAATTATGTAATTTTACACAAAATATCCATGCTTATGTGTTATTTTTTCATTGTTTATTGTGTAAAACATATGAAGCTTTCCACCCAACTCTATATATCACTTAAACCTAGATTTTTCCTTTGCATGGTCACTCTCTACCAATATTGTATAGCAAATATTACCTATTTTAAACATGGATTGATTGGATGTTATAAGTAATTCATATTCATCACCAGTTTCACACAAATAGACACATTGTCTCACGCTAGGTTTTCTAAATTTTTCATCAACACTACACCCACCATCTAATGTCTTACACCTGTTATTATCATATTCAACTTCATTAATTTTATAAACTGGACAACTTTATTAGTTTAATTAACTGGACTATTGTTCAAGATGACGATATGAATTTGTCATTTCATCATTATTCAATTTTATTTGTTTTCTAGAAATTTAGTGCACACTCCCCATTCCTCCCCTATCAGTGAAGAAAAAATGTCAAATCAAGCTATACCCCCATCATCTCTCAACAGTATCACCACATTGACTATATGTTTTTGCATGTGTATATTCAAGCATATGTACGTGTATACGAGTTAAAAAAAAAACGTTAAACAAAATTTAAAATCCAAAATCTCAATAGAATTTCAAAATTTTCAAGGCATGGACCTTACTTTTATAGCCAAGTTATCACTTCAATAGACCAACTTGGTTCTGTTATCTCTCAATTTTTTTGAAATATTATTGAAATTTTTGGATTTTAAATTTTGTTATACATTTTTTTCAACTAATATACACATACATATGCTTGAACACACACACGCACAAACACATAGTTGACGTTGTGATATTGCTGAGGAAGGATGGGGTATAGATTGATTTGCCTTTTTCCTCAATAATAGTGGAGGAATGGGGGTGTGCACTAAATTTTCAGAAAACAAATGGAGTTGAATAAAGACAAAATGACAAGAAATTTATGGCATCATCTCAAGCAAAATGATGGTCCAGTTTATAAAACTAATGAAGTTGAATATGATAATAATAGGTGTAAGACATTAGAGGGTGCAGTGCCAGGAAATGTGCATGAAGAATCAAGAAAACCTAAAGTGAGACCATGTGTCCGTTTATGTGAGACTGGTGACAAATATGCATTACTTATAACATCCAAACAATCTACGTTTAAAATGGGTGATATTTGCTAAACAATATTGGTAGAAAGTGACCATGCAAATAAAAAATCTAGGTGTAAGTGATATATAGAGTCATGTGGAAGGCTTCATATGTACAACACATTAAACAATGAAAAAAAAAACATACATAAGCATAAAAATTGTGTAAAAATACAAAATTCTTGGTTAAAATAGGTTAGGTTATGTTAGTTTGGGTGCAAATAACACAGATGAAAGTGATGTAGATTTATGCCAAATTCAAGAATCATATGTAAACACCTATAGGAATCAAACAAACGACGCAATTTACTTATGAAATGGATAAAATTTGCTCAATCAAAATTGTAGGAGCATATTCAACATCATTTTTTCCATCAAAATGTAGCAAAGTAGAAAGATTGGATATGAATATATCATAAATCAATTTGCAGCAGTGGCTGAGTGAAGAGCGTATCCGTCTGTAGTGCCAGCCTTTGGTGGTGCAGGTCACAAGATTGAGCCCCCGCAATGACACGGCAGTCTTGTTGCGGGGAGATGGGGCACCTCCCCCTCTGTGTCAGCCTAGCTTAGCCTCCCAATTAGAGGGAAACGGCTGCATGTCTATACAATACATGTCTATACACATACAATTAATAAATATCATACATAAGCAGGAAATCTTGAATGATCACATATAATTCTTGGTTAGGTTGACCAGTGGAAGCCATAACAAGAATATTGTTTTACATCACCACCAAGCCCCAACAAGAAAAATTTGGAATAAAACAGTCTACCTATGATAAATATAGGGGTTTAAAAAGCAATACATGGGAGGTATTGAACAACGCTCATACATATATCCCACAACAGAGAAAAAATTGCCTATAACATTCAAGCAAATGGTGAAACTTGCATATGAAAATGGACAAGATTTGCTCAACCAAAAATTGATGAGTATGAAACTGCAAATGATAGATCAAAATGTAGAGCCATGTGGAGATACTTGATTTGTATAAATTATAAATCAATGACTGGATATAATTATTGGTAAGGATAAGAGAGAATGACTAGATCTTTTAACCTAACATGACATAAAAACTGAACCACACTATACATCTTGTAATAAAAGAAACAGAATAGTTCATCTGCAAGACACAGATCAAAAGTAAAATGCTACATGTTAACAGAGCCTGTAAATGTGTGTGTGTATACATGGTGCCAACATTGACCCTGAATATGGCAACATGGTGCCCGGCACAGTTGCCGGCACCAACCCTGCAAATGCCTACATGGTGCTGGCACAGTTGTCGGCACCTACCCTGTAAATGCGTATAGAAGTGTATGTGCATACATGGTGTGTGATATTTGAAAAAGCTACATAAAATAGAGCCATGTGTAGTGATTTGATGTGTATCACATAAAATAATGACCAAATACCATACTTAACCATCAAACTTTGAATGAAAATATATAATTATTGGTTAGGTTGATTAGGTTAGATTGATCAGATCTTTAGACCTAACATTGCGTGAAAATGATCCACATTAAAAACCTTGCAACAAATCAGTTGAATTAGTTCTTTAGGACCCTACATACTGAGACTCATCCAAACATATAACAAAGAATAACTATAACGTTTGAAATCTAAACATCTGCAAAAGGATGTTAGCTATATCAATATTGGGGGTAGTATTACAACACAAATTGGAGAGATTCATATAGCTATATCATTACCATACATAAGTGATGAAAATTTGTGCCATAATTGGAAATAAATATGATTTACTGATCAATCAACATATGTAATTTGTATATGAATAAGAAGTGATACCTGCTAGATCAAAATTGGAGAGGTGTATTCAAACTGATAAGGATTTGATGAACATAAGCCCAGGAGGAGAGATTCATATACATCAATACCATACAAAACTATCAAACTTGAATAGGTTGATTAGGTTAGATTGACTAGGTAATAACGTGTCTGGTAGTGTATAGCATCTATTTTATATTCATTGATTTTTCTTGTCAATGTTGTTGTACATTGATATAAAAATCCCAAATTTTTAACCTTGGGCGTGATTTATATTCTAGACTTTGTTGACTGCGGTCCTTAGATCACAGATCTATAGTAAGATGTTACAGTGATGTAGTGAACATTCATTATATTACACGAAGATGGAAAGAAAAAAGTCAAATTAAGAAATCTTATACCAAAATCCTTAGTTGGATAATAAACAATATAACACAACATCAAACTGATCATATCTTAAATCAAGCAACAAATCCAGCAATGCAACAAAATATCTTATTGTGTCAGTAAAATGTTGAATACATATTGAAAAAGATACATATGTAAATTCATTGTTAAAGCTTTAATAGCCATAACCATCAGTGATATATGCAGCAAGCTTCATAATCTTCTTGAACTCTACTGTCTACTCATGTTCCATAACCAAACATTATGTGAAACAACACAACACATGACTAATTTGGTTTGGAAGCTGCCAATTTGTGCAAAACAATATACATAATTCAGAGTTACAATGGAGGAATGAAGTTTTTTTTTTTCATTAACAGTTTATACAACTCCAATAAACTAGTTCTACAAGTCAACTTGAAACAGGACCCAGATCCAATATCAAGAAGTACATTATACCAATATTTTCTAACAGTACAACAAAATAGGTGCATTTATGCATAATAAATATATATTTCTATGTTTTCCGTAACTTATATTCTAGATTATGTTGACTGCGGCCCATACATCACAAATCTTTAGTAAAAATGCTGGAGTGGATACACTGAATGCTAAAAAAAGACATTTTGAATTTCAATGAACTCTCACAACAATACCTGGAATGAGTAAAATTTTCTAACTGTACAAAGGGTTAACATTTATTTATAAAAGTGTGACATGTGAGAATAAGCATCTGGTAAAGGCATGCAACCAAAAAAGATAATTGAGATCTTCAATAAACCGATGAAGTATTTCAACAGAAACACAATACAAAACTGGTAGACTAGTTCTCCAAGACAAGTAAGACATACAAGAGGTAAAACATACCAATATTTTGTACCAGTACATCCAAGTAAGCAAATTTATACCCAACACTACATGAAATTAGGCAAATTTATATCTAATAGCTACAGTTATATTCCTATGATAACCATTCAATAACATATATCAGCAATAAAATAGCTGAGCAAGTTTCTCTTCTATGGTCTAAGCAACATTGATTCCGTATGATAAACGGTGTATCCTATCAAACCCAGATGATAAAGCCTACATAAATATGGAAGCTGTATGGTGAATCAAGATGTGTAGCAGATGTAAATTACCAATCTAGTAATGGATAAAAGTTGAAAAATACTGTACTTGAACTGCTGTGGTGAATTGAAACAGGCCTAAGATTGTATCCTAACATAAAAACCACACCAAAAATATCTGACAGTAAAACAAATACCGAGTTCATGCGTGATAAAGAAAAAAAAAATCACGATACCCCCTTCGATCTGAAAAAATTCCTTAACCTTACCAAGATATAATATCTTCAGTAGGACAAATCAAAGTCCTCAATAACACAACACAGAAGTCTACAATGCTTTATTCGGTCATGTCTTGGTCATGTCTAGAGTATAACCTCTCTAACCCATAGAAATTTAGGCGGACATCCACATAAACTTGCAAAATCACGTTGAACTTGGACAAACTCCAAATGAACATCAGAGAGTGTAAAACCCCCTCTAAACAAGGATCAATCCATCCAACAAATTGTCTTTTAAACGTTAAATGATGCACTTGCTAGGGTTCAATGACAAACTCCAAAAGATGCAGTACCAATTTACGCCTCTTGAACATATATTTCTATGATTTCCATGTAAAAATCATACAACAATAATAAAATAACATGATTCTCTACTCTGCCCTAATAAACATTAAAATTATAATATACAAGGGTATTCATCATAGTAAAACGGTCTACTTATACAAAAAAAAACATACAAAATGAGCTCTTGCCTAGGGGACTCCTCTAACCTCTCCAAAACATTGAAGAATCTTCCTACACTATATATACAATAAACAAACAACAAGACCAAGCTTGATACAAATTCAATCTTCTCCAGCTATATTTTTCCACTTCAATCTTGGTAACAGGATGTAAATGAAACATAAAGCACTAAAATATACAACATGTAACTAAATTGGGCCTCAAATAATGTTCTTCTACGTAGCAGATAATAGCGTAATAAATCATAAATTTCTATAACTGTATAAAATAGATAAAATCTTGCATTGAATATGGAAACACTACTGAGAATAAACAAAACTGAAAGAAACATAAGAAAGCAAGATGATCAATATGCCCCAGTCACCCAATAAAAACCATGAAGTACAAGAAAAAAACTGGCATGTAACCTACCAAACAACTAACATGAATAAGCTAGGAAAACATGCAAGCAACAGAAACACAATACAAAAACCTAAAACCTACAGTATATGATGTAGAATATTTCTACTCAAATGCGCTAAGTATATACAAATTTCATAGAAATTTTCTCCAACTCAGTCCAAAATAAGGTTAAATTAAATCTTCTTCAACTAAAATAACCACAGCTTAATTATATCAGAATGTCACATGTATATAAAACACCAAAATTATACAAAAAAATGATCAACTATGACTGAAATAAGGTACTATATGGAATATGCAAACCTAAAATATCCTAAATTCCTATAACTGTATGAAATAACCATACAACATTTCAAAAACAATTCAAATTCAACATATATCAACCGATCATTACTTTGTATACATCTCTTACCTTTGCAGCCCCCTCCAGCCGGACCACATCAAGTGGGGAGCAGCAGAGCCGGGGGAGGCCAGCACAGCCATGCGCGCCAGTATGCTGCTGAGAACAGCAACGTTAACACAGGTATAGGAACTGGAATTAGTGCGCACTATTGGCTATCACATACACCATCCCTATGCATGATAAAAACAAGAAAAATAAACAAATAAATTCCAGAACAGCACACTGCACAACAAAGAAGCAACACATCAGGACAGGCACAAACACACACCCACACACACACAATTGCACCACAACCCACCACTCTAGCGCCACAGCCAAAACCAGTCAAATTCAAAGCCAGGACGCCAACACGCTGCAGAAGAACCCCAAACTAAACAAACTCAAACAGAGTATCACCCAAAAACTCCGCAAGCGACCTCTTGAATGCAGCCAGAGAATCCGACTCCACCACAGAACTCAGGAGGCTGTTCCACAACTGAACACATCGTGCTCCAAAGAACCTCCTCTTGATGTCCGTATTACAAGCCGGCATCAAAAGCTTATAGGGATGGCC
>SDVV010043684.1:0-10228 GCA_016164225.1 Gammarus roeselii
ATTGCCAGTATATCAGCCTCAATGGTATTGTCGTGTGGAGCACCATTGATAGTGTATCGGTATCGTTGGTATTGTTGTCTGGAGCATCATTGACAGTGTATCGGTCGCAATGGTACTATCGAGTGGAGAACCATTGACAGTTTATCGGTCGCAATGGTATTGTCGTGTGAAGCAACATTGACAGTATATCGGTCTCAATAGTACTGTTGTGTGGAGCACCATTGACAGTATATCGGTCTCAATGGTACTGTCGTGTGGAGCGCCATTGGCAGAATATCGGTCTAAATGGTACTGTCGTGTAGAGGACCATTTACAGTATATCGATCTCAATAGTACTGTCGCGTGAAGCACTATTGACAGTATATCGGCCTGAATGGGACTGTCGTGTGGAGCAGTATTGATAGTATAACGGCCTCAATGGTACTGTTGTGTGGTGCACCATTGACAGTATAACGGTCTCCATGGTACTGTCTTGTGAAGCACCATTGACAGAATATCGGTCTCAATGGTACTGTTGTGTGAATAACCATTGACAGGACATCGGTCTTAAAAGTACTGTCGTGTGGAGCACCATTGACAGTATATCGGTCCCAATGGTACTGTCGTGTGGAACAACATTGAAAGTATATAGGTCTTAATGGTACTGTCGTGTGGAGCACCATTGACAGTATATCGATCTCAATGGTACTGTCGTGTGAAGCAACATTGACAGTATTTCGGTCTCAATAGTACTGTTGTGTGGAGCACCATTGACAGTATATCGGTCTCATTAGTGCTGTCGTGTGGAGCGCCATTGACAGAATATCGGTATCGTTGGTAATGTTGTCTGGAGCACCATTGACAGTATATCGGTCGCAATGGTACTTTCGTGTGGAGCACCATTGGCAGTTTGTCGGTCTCAATGATACTGTCGCGTGAAGCACTATTAAGAGTAAATCGGTCTGAATGGTACTGTCGTGTGGAGCGCCTTTGATAGTATAACGGCCTCAATGGTACTGTTGTGTGGTGCACCATTGACAGTATAACGGTCATCATGGTACTGTCTTGTGAAGCACCATTGACAGATTATTGGTCTCAATGGAACAGTGGTGTGGAGCACCATTGACAGCATATCGGAATCAATGGAACTGTCGTGTGGAGCACCAGAGATAATCTATCGGTCGCAAAGGCACTGTCGTGTGGAGCACCATTGACAGAATATCGGTCCCAATGGTACTGACGTGTGGAGCACCATTGACAGTATATCGGTGTCAATGATGCTGTCGTTTGGAACACTATTGGCAGTATATCGGTCGCAATGGTACTGTCGTAGGGAGCACCATTGACGATATCGGTCCAATGGTACTGTCGGGTTCAGCACCATTGACAGTATATCGGTATCAATGGTACTGTCGTGTGGAGCACCATTGACAATATATCGGTCTCAAGGGTATAGTGGTCTGGAGCACCATTGTCAGTATATCGGTCTCAATGGTACTGTCGTGTGTATTTCCATTCGTAGTATATCGATTTCAATGGTACTGTCGTGTGTAGCACCCTTCACAATATATCGGTCTCAATGGTACTGTCGTGTGGACAACCATTGACAGTATATCGGTCTCAATGATTCTGTCGTGTGAAGCACCATTGACAATATATCGGTCGTAATGGTACTGTCGTCTGGAGCACCATTGACAGTATATCGGTCTCAATGGTACTGTCGTGTGGAGCACCATTGACAATATATTGGTTTCAATGGTACTGTCGTGTTGAGCACCATCGACAGTATATCGGTCTCAATGGTAGTGTCGGGTGGAGCACCATTGACAGTCAATCGGTCGCAATAGTACTGTCGTGTGGAGCACCATTGACAATATATCGGTCTCAACGGTACTGTCGAGTGGAGCACCATTGACAGAATATCGGTCTCAATGGTACTGTCGAGTGCAGCACCATTGGCAGTATATCGGTCTCAATGGTACTGTCGTGTGGAGCACCATTGAAAGTATATCGGTCTCAATGGTACTGTCATGTGGAGCACAATTGACAGAATAACGGTTCCAATGGTACTGTCGTGTTAAACACTATTGACAAGATATCGAACCCAATGGTACTGTTGTGTGGAGTACCATCGACAGTATATCGGTCTCAATGGTACTGTCGTGTGGAGCACCATTGACAGAATATCGGTTCCAATGGTACTGTCGTGTTTAACACTATTGACAAGATATCGAACCCAATAGTACTGTCGTCTGGAGCACCATTGACAGTATATCGGTCTCAATGGTACTGTCGTGTGGAGCACCATTGACAATATATTGGTTTCAATGGTACTGTCGTGTTGAGCACCATCGACAGTATATCGGTCTCAATGGTAGTGTCGGGTGGAGCACCATTGACAGTCAATCGGTCGCAATAGTACTGTCGTTTGGAACACCATTGGCAGTATATCGGTTGCAATGGTACTGTCGTGGGGAGCACCATTGACAGTATATCGGTCTGAATGGTAATGTAGTGTGGAGCCCCATTGACAGTATATCGGTCCCAATGGTACTGTCGTGTGGATTACCATTTACAGTATATCGATTTCAATGGTACTGACGTGTGGAACACCTTTGACAATATATCGGTCTGAAATGTACTGTCGAGTGCAGCACCATTGGCAGTATATCGGTCTCAATGGTACTGTCGTGTGGAGCACCATTGAAAGTATAACGGTCTCAATGGTACTGTCGTGTGGAGCACCATTGACAGAATATCGGTTCAAATGGTACTGTCGTGTTAAACACTATTGACAAGATATCGAACCCAATGGTACTGTTGTGTGGAGTAACATTGACAGTATATCGGTCCCAATGGTGCTGTCGTGCGGAATAAAATTTACAGTACATCGATTTCAATGGTACTGTCGTGTTGAGCACCCTTGACAATATATCGGTCTCAATGGTACTGTCGTGTGGATCACCATTGACAGTATATCAGTCTCAATGGTACTGTTGTGTGGGATACCATTTATAGTATATCGATTTCAATGGTACTGTCGTGTGGTGCACCCTTGACAATATATCGGTCTCAATGGTACTGTCGTGTGGATCACCATTGCCAGTATATCAGTCTCTATGGTACTGTTGTGTGGATCACCATTGACAGTATATCGGTCTCAATTGTACTGTCGTGTGGAGCACCATTGACAGTATATCGGCTCAATGGTACTGTCGTGTGCGGCACCAATGACAGTATATCGGTATCAATGGTACTGTCGTGAGGATCACCATTGACAATTTATCGATCTCCATGGTACTGTCGTGTGGGGCACCATTGACGATATGTCGCTCTCAATGGTACCGTCATGTGGGACACCATTGGCAGTATATCGGTCTCAATGGTACTGTCGTGTGGAGAACCATTGACAGTATATTGGCCTCAATGGTACTGTCGTGTGGAGCATCATTGGCAGTATATCGGTATCAATGATATTGCTGGCTGGAGCACCATTGACAATATATCGGTCGCAATGGTACTTTCGTGTGGAGCACCATTGACAGTTTATCGGTCTCAATGGTACTGTTGTGTGAAGCACCATTGACAAAATATCGGTCTCAATGGAATTGTCGTGTGAAGCCCCATTGACAGTATATCGGAATCAATGGTACTGTCGTGTGGAGAACCATAGACAATCTATCGGTCTCATTGGAACTGTCGTGAGGAGCACCATTGACAGTATATCGGTCTCAATGGTACTGTCGTGTGAAGCCCCATTGACAGTATATCGGTCTCAATGATACTGTCGTGTGAAGCACCGTTGACAATACATCGGTCGTAATGGTACTGTCGTGTGGAGCACCATTGACAAAATATCGGTCCCAATGGTATTGTCGTGTTAAACACCATTGACAGTATATCGGTCCTAATGGTAGAGTCGTGTGGAGCACCATTGACAGTATATCGGTCTCAATGGTACTGTCGTGTGGAGCACCATTGACAATATATTGGTCTCAATGTTACTGTCGTGTTGAGCACCATCGACAGTATATCGGTCTCAATGGTAGTACCGGGTGGAGCTCCATTGGAAGTCAATCGGTCGCAATAGTACTGTCGAGTGGAGCATCATTGACAATTTATAAGTCTCAATGGTACTGTCATGTGGAGCACCATTGACAGAATATCGGTCCCAATTGTACTGTCGTGTGAATCACCGTTGACAGTATATTTGTCCCAATGGTACTGACGTGCGTAACCCCATTGACAAAATATCGGTCTCAATGGTATTGTAGTAACTGTATATCGGATTCAAAGCTACTGTCGTGTGGAGCCCCATTGACAGCATATCGATCTCATTGATACTGTTGTGTGGAGCACCATTGACAATATGTCGGTCTCAATGGAACTGTCGGCTGGAGCACCATTAACAGTATATCGGTCCAAATGGTGTTGTTGTGTGGGATACCATTTTCAGTATATCGATTTCATTGGTACTGTCGTGTGGAGCACCATTGACAGTATATCAGTCTCAAAGGTACTGGTGTGTGGATCACCATTGACAATATATCGGTCTCAATGGTACTGTCGTGTGGAGCGCCATTGACAGTATATCGGCTCAATGGTACTGTCATGTGCGGCACCAATGACAGTATGTCGGTATCAATTGTACTGTCGTGTTGAACACCATTGACAATATATCGATCTCAATGGTACTGTCGTGTAGAGCACCATTGACAATATATCGATCTCAATGGTACCGTCATGTGGGACACCATTGGCAGTATATCGGTCTCAATGGTACTGTCGTGTGTAGAACCATTGACAGTATATCGGCCTCAATGGTACTGTCGCGTGGAGCACCATTGGCAGTATATCGGTATCAATGGTACTTTCGTGTGGAGCACCATTGACAGTTTATCGGTCTCAATGGTACTGTCGTGTGAAGCACCTTTGACAAAATATCGGTCTCAATGGAACTGTCGTGTGGAGCACCATTGACAGTATATCGGAATCAATGGTACTGTCATGTGGAGCACCATAGACAATCTATCGGTCTCATTGGTACTGCCGTGAGGAGCACCATTGACAGTATATCGGTCTCAATGGTACTGTCGTGTGAAGCCCCATTGACAGTATATCGGTCTTAATGGTACTAACATGTGGAGCAGTATTGACAGTATATCGGTCTCAATGGTACTGCCATGTGGGGCATCATTGACAGTTTATCGGTCACAATGGTACTGTCGTATGGAGCACCATTGAGAGAACATCGGTCCCAATGGTCCTGTCGTGTGAAACACCGATGACAGTATATCGGTCACAATGGTACTGTCGTGTGGAAAACCATTGACAGTATATCGGTCGCAATGGTACAGCAGTGTGGAGCACCATTGACAGTATTTAGGTCTCAATGATACTGTCGTTTGGAACACCATTGGCAGTATATCGGTTGCAATGGTACTGTCGTGGGGAACACCATTGACAGTTTATCGGTCTCAATGGTAATGTAGTGTGGAGCCCCATTGACAGTATATCGGTTTCAATGGTACTGTCGTGTTGAGCACCATTGACATTATGTTGGTGTCAATGGTACTGTTTTGTGGATCACCATTGACAGTATATCGGTCTCAATGGTACTGTCGTGTGGAGTACCATTGACAATATATCGATCTCCATGATACTGTCGTGTGGAGCACCATTGACGATATATCGATCTCAATGGTACCGTCATGTGGGACACCATTGGCAGTATATCGGTCTCAATAGTGTTGTCGTGCGGAGAACCATTGACAGTACATCGGCCTCACTGGTACTGTCGTTTGGAATCCCATTGGCAGTATATCGGTATCAATGGTATTGCTGGCTGGAGCACCATTGACAGTATATCGGTCGCAATGGTACTTTCGTGTGGAGCCCCATTGACAGTATATCGGTCTTAAGGGTACTGCCATGCGGAGCAGTATTGACAGTATATCGGTCTCAATGGTACTGCCATGAGGAGCATCAATGACAGTTTGTCGGTCACAATGGTACAGCAGTGTGGAGCACCATTGATAGTATATCGGTCTCAATGGTACTGTTGTGTGGAGCACCATTGACAGAATATCGGTTCCAATGGTACTGTCGTGTTAAACACTATTGACAAGATATCGGTCCCAATGGTACTGTCGTGTGGAGTACCATTGACAGTATATCAGTCCCAATGTTGCTGTCGTGTGGATTAAAATTTATAGTACATCGATTTCAATGGTACTGTCGTGTGGAGCACCCCTGAGAATATATCGGTCTCAATGGTACTGTCGTGTTGAGCACCATTGACAGTATATCGGTCACAAAGGTACTGTCATGTGGAGCACCATTGACAGAATATCGGTGCCAATGGTACTGCCGTGGTGAAAACCATGACAGTATATCGGTCCCAATGGTATTGTCGTCTGGAACACCATTGACAGTATATCGATCTTAATGATAAAGTCGTGTGGAGCACCATTGACAGTATATCGGTTTATTGATACTGTCGTTTGAAACACCATTGACATCATATCGGTCTCAATGGTACTGTCGTATGGAGCACCATTGACAATATATCGGTCTCAATAGTACTGTCGTGTGGAGCACCATTGACAGTATATCGGTCTCAATGGTACTGTCGTGTGAGCACGATTGACAGAATATCGGTTTTAATGGTACTGTCGTGTGGGGCACCATTGACAGTTTATCGGTCTCGATGGTACTGCCGTTTATAGCACCGTTGACAGTATATCGGTCACAATAGTACTGTTGTGTGGAGCACCATTGACAGTATATCGGTCTCAATGGTACTGTCGTGTGGAGCACCATTGACAGTATATCGGTCACAATGGTAATGTCGTGTGGAGCACCATTGACAGAATATCGGTCTTAATGGTACAGTCGTTTTAAACACCATTGACAGTATATCGGTCCCAATGGTACTGTCGGCTGGAGCACCATTAACAGTACATCGGTCCAAATGGTGTTGTTGTGTGGGATATCATTTTCAGTATAGCGATTTCAATGGTTCTGTTGTGTGGAGCATTCTTAACAATATATCGGACTCAATGGTACTGTTGTGTGGATCACCATTGACAGTATATCAGTCTCAATGGTATTGTCGTGCGGAGCACCATTGACAGTATATCGGCTTAATAGTACTGACGTGTGCGGCACCAATGAAAGTATATCGGTATCAATGGTACTGTCGTGTGGGACACCATTGACAATATATCGATCACAATGGTACCATCGTGTGGAGCACAATTGACCATATATCGATCTCAATGGTACTGTCATGTGGGACCCAATTGGCCGTATTTCGGTCTCAATGGTACTGTCGTGTGGAGAACCATTGTCAGTATATCGGCCTCAATGGTTCTGTCGTGTGGAGCACCATTGACAGTATATCGGTATCAACGGTATTGTTGCTGGGGCACCATTAACAGTATATCGGTCACAATGGTACTTTCGTGTGGAGCACCATTGACAGTTCATCGGTCGCAATGGTACTGTCGTGTGAAGCCCCATCGACCGTACATCGGTCTCAATGGTACTGCCATGTGGAGTATCATTGACGGTTTGTCGGACACTATGGTACTGTTGTCTAGAGCACCATTGTCACTATATCGGTCTCAATGGTACTGTCGTTTGGAACAACATTGACAGAATATCGGTTTAAATGGTACTGTCGTGTGAAACACCGATGACAGTATATCGGTCACAATGGTACAGTCGTGTGAAACACCGTTGACAGTATATCGGTCAAAATGGTACAGTCGTGTGGAAAACCATTGACAGTATATCGGTCGCAACGGTACAGCAGTGTGGAGCACCATTGACAGTATATAGGTCTCAATGATACTGTCGTTTGGAACACCATTGGCAGTATATCGGTTGCAATGGAACTGTCGTGGGGAGCAACATTGTCAGTATATCGGTCCCAATGGTACCGTCGTGTGGATTTCCATTCGTAGTATATCGATTTCAATGGTACTGTCGTGTGAAGCACCCTTCACAATATATCGGTCTCAATGGTACTGTCGTGTGGACCACCATTGACAGTATATCGGTCTCAATGGTACAGCAGTGTGGAGCACCATTGACAGTTTTTAGGTCTCAATGATACTGTCGTGTTGAGCACCATTGACATTATGTTGGTGTCAATGGTACTGTCGGCTGGAGCACCATTAACAGTATATCGGTCCAAATGGTGTTGTTGTGTGGGATACCATTTTCAGTATATCGATTTCAATGGTACTGTCGTGTGGAGCACCCTTGACAATATATCGGTCTCAATGGTACTGTTTTGTGGATCACCATTGACAGTATATCAGTCTTAATGGTACTGTTGTGTGGATCACCATTGACAGTATATCGGTCTTAATGGTACTGTCGTGTGGAGTACCATTGACAATATATCGATCTCCATGGTACTGTCGTGTGGAGCACCATTGACGATATATCGATCTCAATGGTACCGTCATGTGGGACACCATTGGCAGTATATCGGTCTCAATGGTGTTGTCGTGCGGAGAACCATTGACAGTATATCGGCCTCACTGGTACTGTCGTTTGGAATCCCATTGGCAGTATATCGGTATCAATGGTATTGCTGGGTGGAGCACCATTGACAGTATATCGGTCGCAATGGTACTGTCGTGTGGAGCACCATTGACAGTATATCGGATTCAATGGTACTGTCGTGTGGAGCACCATAGACAATCTATCGGTCGCATTGGTACTGCCGTGAGGAGCACCATTGACAGTATATCGGTCTCAATGGTACTGTCGTGTGGAGCCCCATTGACAGTATATCGGTCTTAAGGGTACTGCCATGCGGAGCAGTATTGACAGTATATCGGTCTCAATGCTACTGCCATGAGGAGCATCAATGACAGTTTGTCGGTCACAATGGTACAGCAGTGTGGAGCACCATTGACAGTATATCGGTCTCAATGGTACTGTTGTGTGGAGCACCATTGACAGAATATCGGTTCCAATGGTACTGTCGTGTTAAACACTATTGACAAGATATCGGTCCCAATGGTACTGTCGTGTGGAGCACCATTGACAGTATATAGGTCTCAATGATACTGTCGTTTGGAACACCATTGGCAGTATATCGGTTGCAATGGAACTGTCGTGGGGAGCAACATTGTCAGTATATCGGTCCCAATGGTACCGTCGTGTGGATTTCCATTCGTAGTATATCGATTTCAATGGTACTGTCGTGTGAAGCACCATTCACAATATATCGGTATCAATGGTACTGTCGTGTGAAACACCATTGACAGTATATCGGTCTAAATGATACTGCCGTGTGAAGCACCATTGACAGTATATCGGTAACAAGAGTACTGCCGTTTGTAGCACCATTTACAGTATATCGATATCAATGGTACTGTCGTGTGGAGTACCCTTGACAATATGTCGGTATCAATAGTACTGTCGTGTGGAGCACCATTGACAGTGTATCGGTCTTAATGGTACTGTCGTGTGGTGCACCATTGACAATATATCGGTCTCAATGACACTGTCATCTAGAGCACCATTGCCAGTATATCGGTCTCAAAGGTACTGTCGTGTGGAGCACCAATGACAGTATATCGGTATCAATGGTATCTTTGTCTGGAGCACCATTGACAGTATATAGGTCGCATTGGGACTTTCGTGTGGAGCACCCTTGACAGTTTATCGGTCTCAATGGTAGTCGTGTGGAGCACCATTGACAGAATATCGGTCCCAATGGTATTGTCGTGTTGAACACCATTGACAGTATATTGGTGCTAATGGTAGAGTCGTGTGGAGCACCATTGACAGTATATCGGTCTCAATGGTACTGTCGTGTGGAGCACCATTGACAATATATTGGTCTCAATGGTACTGTCGTGTTGAGCACCATTGACAGTATATCGGTCTCAATGTTTGTAACAAGTGGAGAACCATTGACAGTCAAGCGGTCGCAATAGTACTGTCGTGTGGAGCACCATTGACAAAATATCGGTCTCAATGGTACTGTCGTGTGGAGCACCATTGACAGAATATCGGTCCCAATTGTACTGTCGTGTGAATCACCGATGACAGTATATCTGTCCCAATGGTACTGACGTGCGTAGCCCCATTGACAGTATATCGGTCTCAACGGTACTGTCGAGTGGAGCGCCATTGACAGAATATCGGTCTCAATGGTATTGTAGTGACTGTATATCGGTTTCAAAGCTACTGTCGTGTGGAGCCCCATTGACAGCATATC
>SDVV010043685.1:0-10228 GCA_016164225.1 Gammarus roeselii
ATATATAACATTTGATATAGAATATACAACGTCAAACGACTTGATATATAAAAATACTGTTTGCAGGAAAATATTTTTCCCGCAGAATACGAGTGGAAAACGAGGTATAAATAAAATAATTAGTATTTTAAATGGCCAGTAGTGTGCTTAACTTGTTTACAAGTGTATGCAAGGGTAGGAAGACAACCACTGGGCAATTGGCCCAAACTATGTCGCCTTTTGATAGTAAGAGAATTAGCTCTGAAGTAGAGTGTCTAAGAGAGCTGCATGCTCAATTTCTGTTTTAAAAACATCAAGAAAGGGAACGGCTTATCTATTTATCGTCGATTTATGTAGAAATTATTGAGCCGAGACTTGAACGTTTCGATTGTATTGCTGTTTACCACCTCCGCTGGAAATTTATTCCATTCTTCGACAACTCTATACGTGAAAAAATTGCGCGTGATCTCGACTGAAAAACGTTTCCCAACGATTTAGAACCCATTGTTCCTAGTCACTCTGTTCGTATCTAGAGTGAAAAGGATTGTTCGGTTGACGTTTTCCTTACCCTTCATAATCTCACACACTTCGATCATGTTGCCTCTTACACGACGATTCTCTAGCGGATAAAGATTGAGTTCACGTAGCATGTCATTGTACGATATATTTCGCAGCAAAGGAACGAGTTTGGTAGCTCTACGTTGAACCTTCTCAAATTTAATAACGTCTTATCTAAGATATGGAGACCAGAATTGAACGGAATACTTGAGATTCTGTCT
Organism: Gammarus roeselii; assembly: GCA_016164225.1. NCBI lineage: Eukaryota > Metazoa > Arthropoda > Malacostraca > Amphipoda > Gammaridae > Gammarus > Gammarus roeselii. The sequence continues at coordinate 759 of SDVV010043685.1, forward strand.
AACAAATGCATTGTATAACCTGATCATACTGTGTGTATTTTTTTACGAGATAGTGCGGGAGTGCGGGATATCATACATAGCATTTTGTTGCCTTTCTTATCAGCATCGCTACATTGCTTGCTATATTTTATGTCGTTACTGATGGTGACACCTAAATCTCTCTCTTCGGTGCCAGAAATGAGTTTCTTTCCGGACATTGAATATTCGTGTTCGAGGTTATGAGGACATATGTGCATAACTTTACATCTGTCTATATTAAGTTTCATTTGCCACTTTTCTGACCAATCAATAATTTTGTTCATGTATTGTTGGATCAGCTGGTACTCTAGTACGGTTTGCACTTTTCTTACTCTCTTAGTACCATTTGCAAACTTGCTAATGTTTGAGAGTACGTTGCTATCGACATCGTTAAAAAATATAGTAAAGAGAACTGGACCTAGCACGGATCCTTGAGGCACGCCGCTTGTAACAATACCCCAGGAGGAGGAAGCGCCGTTGAGTTCAACCCGCTGCCGTCTGTCCGTAAGCCAGCGTTTCATCTAGTTGTTAAGCTCGCCTCGAGTACCGATGTTGTGCAATTCACTAACTAGGCGCTTGAGGTGAACTTTATCAAAGGCTTTTTGAAATTCAAGGTAAATGATATCGATTGGAGACTTTGTGTCGTGGATTTCGATTATATTCATGAAAAAAGTAGCAGGTTCGTAAGACGGGAACGGTTGTGTCTAAAATCATGCTGAGAGTCGTCAATCATTTATTTTGATCCTATAAATTCTGAAGTATTATCCGTTAAAAAACTTTCCATCAATTTGCCAATGACTGAAGTAAGACTAATTGGACGCTAATTTCCGGGACACTTATAGTCCCCTTTTTCAAATTGGTGTAACATTGGCCTCTTTCCATTTAGAGGGGCAGGTGCCATTTGTGAGAGATTGGGTGGAAATTTTTGATAAATGTTCAGCAATTCCGTTTATAGTCTTTTTCAAAATTCTGGGATGAACTTGGTATAGACCTGGAGATTTTGTGACTTCTAATTTATCTATAGATTTGATAACTTCGTCGGGGAAAAGTTCACTATGCTGAGGGGTTTAATTCGTCTTTCCGCTATAATATCCCAGGGATTAGTAATATCCTGATTCGATAACGTAAATACAGAACAAAAGAATTCATTAAGTAGGGCACTCATTTTGGTGTCGTCACTTTCTAGCTCACCAACATCGTTCATGAGAACCAATTACAAATATTGATTTTTTTTTTCAAAATAGTTAAAAAATGGCTTTGCTTTCTCTCGTGACTGAAGGTGCTGTGGTTATCCTTTTCAGTACTTAGGCTGATTGGCTGCTGTTCGCCTGTTTTTTGCGCGGGATATGATCATATTCATTTTTTTATAAGTGTAGTCAAGAAATTGTTAAGCGATTGAATGACATCTTGTCCGAGGGTTAAAGCTGCTGACGCCATTGACTCTCTTAAGCCATCAAAGTTAACTAATCTAAAGTTAGGGACTATTTTGCAGTGTGTTGACTTTTTTAACTTTAGCTCTATCAAAAAACTGATACAGTTGTGGTCGCTAGTTCCGAGTGGTTCGCCCACTTCAACGTTTGTGACATGAGAGTCACTTGCACTAAATAGCAGATCAAGAATATGGCTACCTCTTGTAGGAGTCTTCACCATTTGGATCATGAACTTATCGTCTGCAAAATCAATCAGACGTTGGCCAGTGGCAGTGCATTCGTTAGTTTCCCAATCAATGTCGGGGATATTGAAGTTTCCAAGCACAATACTGTGTTATGTTGGGTCGACCTCGACGAGGGTGTTGTTGAGGTCGATGTCATCTGCAACTTTGTTTTTTGGGGGTCGATACACGACGTGATTTGACATTTCATATGTTTACCGACTACTTGGATTGGTATTATGTCGTGTCTGCTGTTTGGAATAGTGACTTCTAATATTTGTAGAATTTTTTTCACGTGAGACAGCACTCTTCTGCCCTCTCGGTCTTGTCTATCTTTGTCAAATAGTGAGTAGCCGGGGAGAGTAAATTCGCCTGAATAGTCCCTGGGGCTCAATTTCATCCACGATTCTGTGATTGATATTATGTCGATACATTCATTCATTGCAAGGATACCTATTTCGTCGATTTTGTCTCGGAGACTTCTAGCGTTCAAATAGTAAAATTTGAGAATACCGTTAGTCATATTAACTTTATTTTCTTGAAATTTATCTCCTTCTACTATGAGGCCTTGAGTCGGAGTCAAGACTTTCGTTTTCGTTTACTCGGGTTGTACTAGCGGAGCGGAAACTATTGCCTTTAACTTGGACTGAACTGATGACAAAAACTTCTTTGCTAGGACCTGCGGTGATGTTTTGATGGGCGTTTGTATTTGTTGTGTGTCTAGTGTTGATACCGGCGGAGGCCGTTGGGTCATAACGTCGAGTACTGCTGGCGGAGTTGTGGGTATTATATCTACTATGTTTTTTGACTTATCATCGGTGACAAGACCAGCGCTGGTGTTTTTAAGGATGTTTTCGATAGTTTAAAGTCCATACGTGTTTAGGCGAGCCTTGTTGGATAATTCTATTAAAGTTGTAAGACTATGGGTCAGTCATCGTTTCCCAATGATCATTGAAAGGGAATTTCTGTGCTTTGCAGAAAGTTGCTAGGCGATTGTTAAGAAAAATCATCTTGCTCAACTTGTATCTGCTTTGGTTCGGATGGGGCTAGATGCTATTTACTAGTATGTTCTCGTGTAAACCTTCGATATTTCTTAACATGTTTTTGTACCTTTTTCATGTCGATTCTGTCTATTACATGTCATTAGCTCCGACTTAAGGTATAATTCGTTTAGAAGAAAGTATCTTTTCCTTTTCGATTATGCCTTCAATCTCGTCGATTTTCAAGTCTGTATTGCCCAGTATTTTCAGTTGAATTCTCATTTATGCTGATTTGATTTGAAGGAGGTAACATTGTAATAACCTACCACTAAAATTTCCTCTGTATTCCGAGAGTCCATTTCATAGGGCAATACCTCAAAACGGTTACGTATGTAGGGTCGGATGTGGTGAGATAGTGGCCGAACGTGTGGTGCGTTGTCACCGAGTGACTGCCTCTCGCTTACTACCGTAGTGTACGATGCCTCGCCATCTTTGATTGAATTTTCCGTCGATTTGATGCGGTTGTTTGTCTCTTCGTCTAGATCTGTAAGCTTCTTGGCCAATTCAGGGTCTAGGTGCATCTGAAGTTCTTTCGCTTTATTTAGGGTAACCTCAACAGTTTTTTTGACTTATGCTAAATTCTCTGCTCGTCAGATCTTTGCATTCGTGGAATTGTTTCAACACGTTCGCCCACTTTGATTCAATAGCTAGCAGCCTGGTAACTCTGCTGACTGTCGTTGTGTTGACGAGTCATGGGAGGCAGGACTGAATTGTGCTTTCAGTTGTTTTATTTCCTTTGCCAGTATAGTGTATTACTTGGTCAGTCGAGTGTATTACTTGGTCAGTAACCAACGTAGCGCTAGACATCGCTCACTTGATGAGCGGAATGATGAAGTGTGCCGTAGTGCATGAACTTATAAGCGGCACAGTGCAACTTATTGACTTATTGCGTGGGATATAATCGGCATGGTGCACCGGCATAGTGTGGTGTATTGCGTAGGGTATAAGCGGCATAGTGCAGTGTATTGCGTAGGGTATAAGCGACATAGTGCAACGAATTGCGTATGGTATAAGTGGTATGGTGCAACGTATTGCATATGATATAAGCCGTATAGTACAATGTATTGCGTAAGGCATAAGCCGTACAGAACAACGTATTGCGTAGGGTACAAGCCGTATAGTGCAACGTAGTGCGTAGGGTATAAACAGTATAGAGCAATGTATTGCGTATGACATAAGCCGTATAGTGCAACGTATTGCGGTGGGTATAAGCAGTATAGAACAATGTATTGCGTAGGGTACAAGCCGTATAGTGCAACGTATTGCGTAGGGTACAAGCAGTATACAGTAGAGCAATGTATTGCGTAGGGTATAAGCCGTATAGAGCAACGTATCGCGTAAGGTATAAGCCGTACAGTGCAACGTATTGCGTAGGGTATAAGCCGTATAGTGCAACGGATTGCGTAAGGTATAAGCCGTATAGTGCAACGGATTGCGTAGGGTATAAGCCGTATAGTGCAATGTATTGCGTAGGGTTTAAGGGGCAAAGTGTTGTGCATTGCGTAGCGTATTAGGGACATAGCGCAACGTATTGCGTATGATATAAGCCGTATAGTGCAATGTGTTGTGTTGTGTACAAGCGGCATAGTGAGTGTATATCTTAGGGTATAGACGGTATAGTGCAGTGTATAACTTAGGGTATAGGCGGTATAGTATAGTGTATAACTTAGGGTATAAACGGTACAGTTCTGTGTATAGCTCAGGTTTTAAGCAGTATTGTATTGCTCTGTGAGTAACGGTCTTATGCAGTACATTGCTCAAGGTTATATGCGTATAGTGCAGTGTATGTTCTTAAAATATAAGCCCAGCAAAGCTTGCTCCAGTATAATCATGCCTTAATTAATTAGTGAAGGCCGCCCTCGTATAAGCCAAGAGACTAATAGGTAACCATGGCTGGTGGAGGTCTCATTAGTGGTGGTCTTAGCGAGAAGGGATAATTCTTCATTAGTGCAACTGCTTTGTAGTGTTAATGAAGCTGCCTATTACCTGGCATTGACTTGAGGTACCGACTGATTAAATCACCCGTAGCACAAGGTAATGGGCCTGTTGAAGTGAACGAATGAGTATTTGTTTTTCGGATTGTCAATGTCACGGGATGTTTGTATGAGTGGTTTGAATATGAACAGCTTTGGCTCGACATACATTACTCCTTGATTGCTTTTTTCTTCATGTTTTTGTTGATTATTTTGAAAATTTGTAGGATGAATTCAGTTATTTTCATTTTAAAAATCCAAGAATATGTCTGAACACAAATTTTCATTAACTCTGTCCAGTGGGTTACCAGGAGGGACATCCTCCCTGTGACGTATTTTTTGAATCATTGCCAGACACTTTCGATGAAATGAAGCGCGTCGCTATTGCCCTGCTACTCTAGACTGATTCATCGGCACTTCTGGAGACATTCCGTAGGCATCACGGCCTTGTGATTGGGCGCTGTCTTAGGATGAAATATTCACCGTCCTGAAGTCTAGATAGCTCCACCACATGATTTTTAAACGTGGATATAGTGATCACCATTCGTTATTTTGTTAGGCCTATGAAAGAGAATGACCATCCATCCTTATCCACATGAGAAAATTTTTCAAACCGTACCCGAATTGGGGTTATGTACTGTAGGACCCTGTACATGGGGTGAAACTGATCTAAGGATGACATAAATACACCCCATTCGGGAGACGTGAGAAATCGATAATCGACCAGTTCTACCTTTCTCCCTTGCACCAATGTTCAATGTTTGAATTTTTATTCAAATATCGCAGAACGGACTCGTGGCGACTTTTTAATATTTGGAACGCTACGACCATTTAATTGTAGCTGGCACCGGTTAGATTGAAGAGTAATTTTTAAACTGCTTTCGTTATCAAATCATCCATTCTTGATCTGGCTATCGAAGATGATCGTTCAATTCTCTCATCAGAAGGTTACTTATATTAACAGACGTCTTTCTCGGCCTTTCCACTACAGACCTTGTTCTTCGGAACGACGTGCTGTAGCAGTCCCTTGACGTTGATCAGAACTTCATGATGTTAGACTTTGATTATTAGGAACGTTATAACATAACGAGTTTATTGAAAGATTATATGCATCACACTGGAACCAAAGTGTTTTCCTGGATAATACAGAGCTTTCCATTACTGTTGACAGCACTGATTTGAAAATATCGAGCGGAAAACCCAACGATGAGGAGTTCCTAAAACGTTTAATTCGGTTCGCAAACAAATAGCCCCTTCACTGGTTGGCTCAAGGTAGCCTTCAGACTGTGTTAGCGGATGCTCAACGAATATAAAATTGGCCCCATATTATCAGAAATTTCTGAAACTCAATTTACATTCTGAATGTTTACAATTTTGTATGTAACAGACAACGCGTTGTTCTTTTTGGATTCTCTTTGGGACGAGAGATTGATTGCTGAAACTTCGAACTTACAGTGTGGAATGCTACTCGAGATGTGATTCAGTTAATAAGGTGCTTGTAATGTAAAGGTCTAAGGTCACAAAGTTGAATAAGCCCAATATTTTCCCCAGGACCAATCCATTGAGGACAAGCCATCGAAGGACAAACAGTTGCAGAGAAGGCAGACCTCCGTCAGCAGGGATCGATGTCCGGCAATCGTGTTAAGTGCCTTCCATTGGGCCATTAGTTGAGTCGACTGATGTCCGCCTCACTCCCTCTAAGGAGGCGGTCGAGAGGGTACCGGTAACAAGGTGCCGTGTCGTCTTCATGTGCAAATAAAATAAACTAAATACGTGTCTTTTGATAGACTAAATGTAGTGGATTACATAAGGGTCTTCTTATGCGATGCAAATAAACCCTTAACTGCTATTATGAAAACCACAACTGAGAAGGGCGACCTGGGAGACCTACATACCACCAAGTCAGCAAAAAAAAAGACGGAAGAACAGAAAAGGAATATTGAATAAAAGGGAATGAGACAATCCTGGAAATGTAAAAGCGTTCGTTTTGTGACCTAAATCCGTCAAGACCGCAACCAGAGCTTGAATAGAACGGCTGACACCGCCACCAGTAAATACAGAGCCGACATTGAACAGCCAACCCCGCCACCAGCAAATACAGAGCCGACCTAAAACAGCCAATACCGCCACCAGCGGATACTGAGGCGACATAGACCAGCCAATACCGCCACCAGCGGATACTGAGGCGACATAGACCAGCCAATACCGCCACCAGCGGATACTGAGGCGACATAGACCAGCCAATATCGCCACCAGCGGATACTGAGGCGACATAGACCAGCCAACCCCGCCACCAGCGGATACTGAGGCGACATAGACCAGCCAACCCCGCCACCAGCGGATACTGAGCCGACATAGAATAGCCAACCCCGCCACCAGCGGATACTGAGCCGACATAGAACAGCCAACCCCGCCACCAGCGGATACTGAACCTAAATAGGAGGGCCAACACCACCACCAGCAGATGCAGAGCTGGCATAGAATAGTCAACACCGCCATCAACATATACAGAGCCGATATCGAACAGCCAACACCGCCACAAGAAGATGTAGAGCTTAGAACCGCCAACACCGCTAACAGCAGACACAGAGCCGATATCGAACAGCCAACACCGCCACAAGAAGATGTAGAGCTTAGAACCGTCAACACCGCTAACAGCAGACACAGAGCCGATATCGAACAGCCAACACCGCCACAAGAAGATGTAGAGCTTAGAACCGCCAACACCGCTAACAGCAGACACAGAGCCGATATCGAACAGCCAACACCGCCACAAGAAGATGTAGAGCTTAGAACCGTCAACACCGCTAACAGCAGACACAGAGCCGATATCGAACAGCCAACACCGCCACAAGAAGATGTAGAGCTTAGAACCGCCAACACCGCTAACAGCAGACACAGAGCCGATATCGAACAGCCAACACCGCCACAAGAAGATGTAGAGCTTAGAACCGTCAACACCGCTAACAGCAGACACAGAGCCGATATCGAACAGCCAACACCGCCACAAGAAGATGTAGAGCTTAGAACCGCCAACACCGCCACCAGCAGATACAGAGCCACCTAGCGATCGCTTGAGTTTCCATTTTCACTAAAAAATAATTCCGTATTTAATTACACAATTCTAAAGAACTCATCTAACTGGGGATGCTGGTGAAAGACAATTTATTTATTGAAGTCAATTGGAAATATTTTTGATGATTTATGAGATGATAGCTGCTTCTTGACTGAATCCAGAAACGAATCTTTTGAAAACTCTAAACAGGTGAAAAATAAATGTTTTATTTTGAAAAGACGTCACACGTCGGCATACTTCCTTCGTTCAATAAACTTTCTGTGTATCGATCACAGATAAAATGTCATGAGCACAATCATAGTACATATATTGATACATGAGATCAATAGATTAACTAGTTTAATTTGTAGGGAATGTATCACCTAAAATCCCGATTCGATAAAATGACGTAATGACATTGAGTTTTTATTCATTGAGTTGGAATGATCTCCTGAAATTTCAAGCACACCATGAATTTTCGTGGCTGAAACACTGAATGAGGTTACCCAGGAGCTGATCTAATTTTCATATCAGTTTGCACGGATGGAAATGAACGTCCTTTGGGAACTGAAAAGTTTTGTATGACGTGCATCTGGGGAGTACGGATGAATATTTTCATAATTGCAACAGGCTATCGCAGTGCTCCATGTTGAAGAACCAGAACTTAAAACAATGACATTATACAAGAAAGAACTGATTCATTGCGGCAAGGTGTACGGGTTTGCAATCGGCGCAGCTCTCGCTCATTTTTTTATCATTTTCTTAACTATAAATGACTGAAACGCTTTGTGGTTATCTGTCTCAGTTTTTTAGGTTTCAGAGCCGTCGAACTAAAACCTGTCACTAAAGTAAATTTTGATATGAAGATAAGCGCCGGCCAGATAACGTGACTATGTCTGAATGTTCTGGTGTTAAGAGTATGGCAAAGTTTGTCGAGACAAGAGATTTACATTGATTAAACAAGACGTCCTTACTGGAGCCAAAATATCCATACGACTGTTCCTAACACTGGATAAATGAGGTTATATTCTCGTAACAAGTAGAATGCAACGAAACTAACACGAATCCATGTTAAATATCATAATTCAGACAGCTAATTGAAACAGCATTCCGCTATCTGAACTACAGACCCCGGGAATAAAATAAGTGTGGGTATTTGAGAGTCGGGGTCGGGCTGCGGCAGACACAGCAAAGACTGCATCGACAAGAGCGGGACCCGGGCTTCATCAGATAAAGCGAAGACTGCTTCAACATGAGCAGGACCTGGGCTGTATCAGATGCATTATAGCCTGCCTTAACACGAACGGACCCGAGCTGCATCAGATGCAGCGGAGGCTGCGTTAACGCGAGCGGGACCCGGGCTGCATCAGATGCAGCGGAGGCTGCGTTATCACGAACGGGACCCGGGCTGCATCAGATGCATCATAGCCTGCCTTAACACGAACGTGACCCGGGCTGCATCAGATGCAGCGGAGGCTGCGTTAACGCGAGCGGGACCCGGGCTGCATCAGATGCAGCGGAGGCTGCGTTAACGCGAGCGGGACCCGGGCTGCACCAGATGCAGCGGAGGCTGCGTTAACGCGAGCGGGACCCAGGCTGCATCAGATGCAGCAGAGGCTGCGTTAACGCGAGCGGGACCCGGGCTGCATCAGATGCAGCGGAGGCTGCGTTAACGCGAGCGGGACCCGGGCTGCATCAAATGCAGCGGAGGCTGCGTTAACGCGAGTGGGACC
>SDVV010043686.1:0-10228 GCA_016164225.1 Gammarus roeselii
CTTAGTTTATTGAAAAGTGGAAGTTTTGTAAGGGCAAGCCCTACGTCGTCAGACTTCTAAAGCACAGTAATCATAGGAGTATCAAACAACGACTATATATGCTGAACGGAGCCGGTTTATGTCTAACCGCGGAAGTTGTTAATAGAACTCGTAGACACATTAGGATGCATGGCGCCCAGGCCCATGCTAGAAAGTACGGATTATTGTTATGCAAGCAATTACACAGACCTGACCTGACCGATCGAGGCAGTCTGAGCACTCCGGAAGTTTAAGGAGGCTTGGGTGATATTTTAAATTGATAAACCTCATAGAAGATCGCACACTCATACGATTTAATGTGAATAACTTTTTGAAAAAAAACGCTAATTTCAGTGTTTAAAAGTGTCAGCTACAAGATCTAATATACAGATGATTAAAATGATAAATTTAATTGGAAATAACACAGCACTGCACTCACGTATATAAACATATTACCTACACTACATGAACAGAGGTATTCGTTCGAAGATCTTAATACATATCTACAAAATCAACAGATAAATGAGCACACCTGCAAATACATTCAGATCAACGCACACTTATGTCTATGTACATAGATATATGCAAATTGAACAGCACCAGACAACGCAATGATCCATTGAACTACCTGTCAGTCAAAAAGTGTCGACTGTTTTTCTTCACTTATCGTAATAACATGGAAATACTGATTTTTTCATACGCATTTCATGAATCTATCATATAAACAAATTATGAGATGCACCCTAATTTAACCTTGAACAAATGTTAGAACAAATAAAAATAATCATTGTATTAATTTTATCTAGAATCTTTTATAGACAATGTCAATCGCTAAATTGAACCCTCATCTAGACTACCAAAAAAACACTTCAAAATAATGTTAAATGAACCGTTATTGCAAATATTTACAACAATTGGTATGAAGATCACAAAAGTCTGATCAATGCGTGACAAGTAATCTGATTCTCGTTAAACAATTCTGACAGTAAGCATGGAAGAATCTAAAAGATGACAGAATCCAATATTAGAAACTTAAGTAGTCTAACGGCCCTGCGTGTATTTTTTTACCACAGTCCAAATTACTAATTGCTTAGTACAAAGAAGGGTTGTAATTAAATAAAATATTACAAGTGGTGCTGTCAATTTCATTGCTGGAATTGCACACATTCATGCTCGGCAGCTGCTCAATATAAACCGATTCTAATAATTTTCTGAGTGAAACATCGTTGGCTTTATTGAGAACGACAGCCTTCCGAATTGAAATGGCATGTTTATTCTCTACAGTGTGCTTCACTAAAGAGCTCTTCCGATTACGAGTCTTGATATCATACCGGTGTTGACCTTTTCTTCTTTGAATATTATCCCTCTCACCAATGTAGTATCTCTTGGGACAATCCCTGCAATGAATGGCATAAGTACCAGCATCAGAGTCAGCTTGTTTCGTGATTGGATTACGGAGGAATTGACGAGTTGTAGAGTTATTATTGGATACTACTCTTACATCTTTACGGAATAACGTTTTATATGAACTTCCCTCACAAAGTGATGGTAAAACAATAACTTTCTCAAATTTTTTCATCTGTTTCCTATTAGTCGAGTCTAACACTTTTCTGGCATTGCTATGAGCCTTCTCAATGGAACAGTCACTCAAGTTTTCAAACAGTTAGGCTCTGATGACTGTTTCATTGAGAAGGCTCATACCATTGCCAGAAGATTATTACTCGACAAATAGGAAAGAGGTTGACAAATATGAGAAAATTGTTTCTCTATCATCAGTTTGTGAGGGAAGTTCATATAAAACATTCCATGAAGGTGTTAGAGTAGTATTTAATAATAATAACTCTACAGCTCGTCAATTCCAACGTATTCAGAACACCAAACAAGCTGACTCAGATGCAGGTTTTATGCCATTCCTTGTATGGTTTATCCCTAGAGATACTACATTGGTGAAAGTGATGATATTCAAAGAAGAATAGGTCAACACCAGTACGACATCCAGACTCGTAATCAGAAGAGCCCTTTAGTGTAGCACACTGTAGAGCATAAACATCTGATTTCAATTGAGAAGGCCGTCGTTCTTAACAGAGCCAACGATGTTCCATTCCGAAAATTATTCGAATCGGTTTATATTAAGCAGCTACGGAACATGAATGTGTGCAAGTCCAGCATTGAAATTGACGGCACCACTTGTAATATTTTATTCAACCACAACCCTTCCTTGCACACAACAATTAGTCATTTGGACAGTGGTTAAAAAATCAACGCAATGCCGTTGGACTACTTTGGTTTCTAATATTGGATTCTGTCATCTCTTAGATCCTTCCATGCTCACTGCCAAACTTGTTTAACGAGAATCAGATTACTTGTCACACATTGATCAGACTTCTGTGATCCTCATACCAATTGTTGTAATTATTTGCAATTTCAGTTCATTTTACATTATTTTGAAGTGTTTTTTGGTAGTCTGGATGAAATGTAATTCAGCGATTGACATCGCCTATAAAAAAAATCTAGATAAAATTAATACAATTAATATTTTTATTAGTTCTAACATCTGTTCAAGGGTAAATTAGGTTTGATCTCATAATTTGTCTATATGATAGGTTCATAAAATGCGTAGGAATGAAATCAACATTTCCATATTATTACGATGAGTGAGAAAAAATATTCAACTTTTTTACACTGACAGGTAGTTCAATGGATCATTGCGTTGTCTGGTGCTGTTCAGTTTGCATTTATCTATGTACATGGACATCAGTGTGCGTTGATCTTAATGTATTTGCCGGTGTGTTCATTTATCTGATGGTTTTGTAGATATTTACAAAGATCTTCAGGCGAATGCATCTGTTCATTTTGTGTAGGTATATGTTTACAGTTATTGCGATTTTTTATTATTCTGCGCCTGAAATTTGTAGTTAATTAAGATACCCAAGATCTGGATAAAGATTGTAGAATTTCAGCAACTTTGTCGTGATGCATATTCAGTGATGGGCATCGGTACCAAAAAATTATCCAAGGCGATACTGATACTGCTATACATCAAAATCATAATAGACGATACCGATACCCGATACTCTGAAAATTCTCAAGGCGATACCGATACCCAATACATGCATCGACGATACATGTATCGCGGTACATCACCATTAAATTTCATTTCGGGAATAAAAACATTTAAAAGAATTGAACCATGTACAGTATGAAACATTTCCATTTAATTCCCAGCATATGAACAAAAAATTCACATTAGGTGTAATTTGAATTGCCCTTAAAAAAAACAGTTGACTGAATATTTGGTCTGACAGCCTATTTCGCTTGGAAGCGTGGAAATGACCGGCAAAACTTAAAAGTCGTTCAACAGGAGCTGACGAGGGAAGTTGAATGTTGAATTTTCTGAAGACGTCGCGAACGCCGGGATACTGCTTTAGGCGACTGAGAGCGTGGGATACATCCTGGAGATACTTCAGTGCCTCCATTTCTGAGCAGTCTTGGTTAGGAGACTGTACGTCGGATTCACCCTTGTAATCAAAAAACGCATCAGTGCTCCGATCAGACTGATTATCGTGATCTTCAAAGTGGATTGATTGATTGATTTGGGCCTCATTTCCACCAGAGCCTCAACGTGAATCATAATAGGCTCCCCCGTAGGGCGCGACCGTCGTTGATTCAGGTAAGTTCGCACGGCCTTGCGTGCGAACATATTAGTCATGTCAAGATGAATTCAGTACATATTTCAATTGTGGCATATTCGCGTACTAGCGCGTACGAGAGAGTAAAGAGTTAATGCGTATCTTCGAAAAATGTGTTTTTTCTGTGCGTGATGGGGTGGAGAGACCATCTCATTTGCACAGGTGTTTGAGGTTTAGACAGTTTCGTAAAGTCCGGTGTGTTTTCCGAAAGCGATAAGCTTTTAATGGTAGGTTGGGTCCGTGAGTAGGCTTTGTAGATTGCACGGGGGTTCTAGGAACGCTCGTCGGGCTGCCGCGAGTGCGTTGCAATCCATCAGTCAGTGTTTCACGCTGATAGCCACTTGGTGGCAACAGGGGCAAGGTGGTGCGTTTGGTCCTTCAAAGTGGAGTTCTGACTGTGCTATTTGCTCATACACATTTATGATAGCACCAACAAAATTTCGCGAACTCGTTTCTTGGTGAGTGTCGTATTGAGCTCAGGTTTTATGGTGAGCCATTTCTGTTTGAAAGTAGGATTGGACACAGTTGCCAGAGTTGCTGCTTCTGTTTCGTTTCTAATTTCAGGAATTTTTGGAAGCGTTCCAAATACTCTTCAACCACAGCGTTCAGTAATAGCTGACAATGGCGCAGCGTCGTTGAATCCAATCGAATCAGCTTCTTTTCTACAGCCAGCAGTGTAGGGAGCATACACCCATAGAAACAGGATTTGTCAGCTTGCAGTCTGTCTAGTGCTAGTGCGATGGGATGCATTGCGTCTACACACTCTTGCATGAATTCGAGCACCGCTTCACGAAACGCAGGCAGTCCCAGTCGACTCATGAGCTCATTCAGCTTGTCTTGGTTTCTAAGAATAGATAAACTGTCAAAAAGGAAATTCCAACGGGTAGCAAATGGTAGCCTGAGCCGACAATTTATGGTCCCCTGAATGATTTCCGCTGATTTTGAAGTAGAGTATATAACGTCCAAACGGTCCATTTTTGGGGTGCTAAGAACGCCAATTTTTGGGTCGCCGAAAACGCATTTTTTTTTAATCGGGCAATGTAATTGTTAGGGAGTATGTTATTTCTTAGTGTAACCAACTTAGTCGCTGTTTATCTCGGACAGTGTACGTGTAGGTTAAGACAATTACTCTTGTGGTCAAGTTAATTACTGTAGGTACATAGAGAACACCCGGGAGGGGAGGATAGGGGAGGAGGATAGGGGAGTAGGATATGGGGAGGAGAGTGGCCAAGACAGGTCATAATATATCAATTACATTTTGTGATCTTATCTTCATATGTACTCCTCTCGTTACGATTTTTTGACCGGTTGTTAATACGGATTGTCGATGGTAAGTATGTTTTTAGTTTATTCAATTGGTTTGTTAGCAAGAAATGACGGTACATAATAGGATGGCTGTTTGTGTAGGTTTATTTTTTTAATAGGTTTCTTTTAAATCGTATTATATAATTTCACAGGCCACCCTGTTATTTCGATGGTTTTTATTGCTCGCACATTTTTTTCGTGTAGCGCTTTACCGAGCTGGGTCATACTTTGGCACCTACCTGTTCCTTCTCATTTAATGAAGTGGGCGACATAACCATCCTATTATAACTCATTTTCGCAAATGTGCTAGAGAAAGGCAGATAATCTTTGTTACTGATACTCATAACATCCTGCATCTGTGCACCTGAGGTAGCGCTTTAGGACACTTGACGCCAGGGATTAGTTTGCACTATAAACTAAATGCTTTGAAAGGAGTGTTCTTTTACTCCAAACTCCAATGCATATATGCTGCGGACTACATACTGACAACTTTGAAGGTTCGTATTCACCTGCATACCACAAAGCAATAATCAATACTGTTAATATGAAGGAATGTTTTTATTAATTACGATGCGAAAATTATCATAATACTATATTGAATATTAATGTTTCTTGGCAATATAGTATTACATGTAACAAAATAATCTTATTGGATACCATGATGTGATTTATATCTTTATATGAAGGTTCTAAAATTATATTTCATGCTAAATCTAAATCTAGTGTCCGATTCCGTGAAATTTTTTTTTGCTGAAATTAGATTGTAATCTTGAAGTTGACGTATTGAGTAGCTATATATTGTAGTTTTTTGTAATAATAGACCGGAGTGCATCGCTGTAAAGCATTCATCTACAGTTAGCGTTACCTTACAGTGCCTTTAGTCGAGAATATTGAAGTGATTCTCAACCACTGCTGCAAAGTTGTTATCTACCCCAAGATCTAAGAACTTTTTTTCTCACTGTCATCGGAAATTATCCTTGGAGATAAACTCTACCACCGAGTTAAACTAGTCACAAGCTCGCTCTAGTGATTGGGATATCCTAAGTGTGGCTAGTAAAATAGCTGCTGGGTTTCATACCTTTTTATAGTAAAATTGTTGAACACATTTATACCAAAAAAATGAACCGCATTCAAACTGGCAGCTTCATGGAAAAGCTTATATCTTGAGTTCGTCCGCACTGAATTGAGGCCCGCTCGACGTATGACAGCAACAAAACTCGGGTCTTCCTCAAGTTACCTTCATTTTTGTAACACCATGGCGATGGTGGTTTCGTGGGCGGCTTGTTGTAATTTTTGCTATTGAGCAAGTATGCTACGAAATTGTCTGAGTTTTCAGAAGATGTTCCAGACATTTACTAGATTATTTCTATACCAAACAACTCTGCGACTCCTCTTGTGACTGCGAAAAGCTGTAAACGGGAAAAGATCAAAGTAAAGGGGTAGATATCGGCGTTCTGGTAAATTGCGTCTTTGGTATTGCTGGCCACTTTATTAAATTGGAGCCAATCATTCCTTGCACTTGTCCGTTACCAGGATACGTTTTATTTCATATGAGAGCTGTTTTGACAGCAGCAAAGATGATAAACTCTACCGAGGCGCGCAGGCAGAGGGTTTGGATTTGTCACATTCAGAGCGTTCTCCGAGAGAGGGAACTACAGTTTATTAATTAGTCTTTATATAATTTTGTAGTCCATTGATTTTCATAGGTACTTGATGGCCTTGTAGCCGGGGCTTTAGAATCTTGCTAGCGCATCCACCGCGTGTTGTAGAAGGCGACTAAGGAGGCGCCCCGTAGCCGGGAGTAGAATCGTGCTATTGCAACCCCCAGCGTGTCGTAAATGGCGACTAAACGGGGCGGAGCGAAGGGGCCAAGAATCCCGTCCTCTGTAAAACCTTTCCTCGAAGACGGCAAGACGAGCGGGGGGAGGAGAGGCACACGCCTCTCCGAACCCTATTGTTAGGGTCGCTGAATGTGCGTGGCTGTAGTACGAATGATGTAAAGAGGAGGAAGATTAGTGAGATGACTGTGAGGAGGAAGTTTGATGTGTTGGCGCTGAGTGAGACGAAGTTGAAAGGTAAGGGCGAATGTGAGTTTGGTGAGGTAAGAGGAAGAAAGTCTGGTGTGGAGGATGGTAGAGCACGAGAAGGTGTGGTCTTGATATTGAGTGATCGGTTGGCTAGTAGCATTACCGAGTATAAGGAGTTGTCCTCAAGATTGATGTGGGTGAAAGTCAAGTTAGGCGTAGAAAGATGGGCATTTGTGAGTGCTTACGGACCTGGCAGCGAGAGGAGTGAAGAGGAGAGGGAGCAATTCTGGACTGACCTGAGTGAGTGTAAAGAGTTTTAGAGGTCATTTCAATGTAGTTGTACTGGGTGACATTAAAGCGAGAATTGGAGATGTAGTGGTGGAGAATGTGATAGGAAGGTATGGTGTATCCGGTAGAAATGACAATGGAGAAAACCTGATAGATCTGTGTATGGAGCAGGAGTTGGTGGTCGGGAACAGTTTGTTCGAGAAAGGAGATATTCACAAGTACACATGGGTAAGGATGGCCCATGGTGCAATGGTGAAGAGAGCACTGATGGATTTTGTGCTGATATCGAGGAGAGTGGTGGGGAGGCTGTTGGATGTGCGGGGAAGGCGGAGGAGTGTCTGACCATCTGCTGGTGGAAGGCAGATTAAGAGTGGAGCAGAAGTGGAAGGGCAACAAACGAGTGGGAGGAGGGAGAGAGGTAGTGGAAGTGAGTGGACTGAATGTGAAAAGTAGAGCCGAGGAGTTCCAGCAGGCGTTGAAGGAAGAATATGACAACGGGAGAGGAGAGGACCTGAGAGATGTGGAGGAAGAGTGGGAGAAGTTAAGGGATGCGTTGCTGAGATGTGCGAAGAAGATGTGTGGTGCGCGCCGTGTGGGCGGGTGCAGGAGGAAAGGCTGCGAGTGGTGGAACGAGGAGGTCAAACTGGCGGTGGCACGGAAAAGAGGTGCGTTTGAGGAGTGTTTGCAGGTGAAGTCGGAGGTGGCTTGTGAAAGGTACAAAGAGAGGAGAAACGAGGTGAAGCAGTGGTGAGGAGAGCCAAAAGGGACGCTGATGCCAGGTGGGGCAGACGGTTGTGCCAGAATTTTGAGGAGAACAAAAAGATGATCTGGAAAGAGGTGAAGAGGGTGAGAAAGGGAGAGATCGGAAAGTAGGAAGTGGTGAAAGATGAAAACAGCCAGTTGTTGTTGGAAAGTGGTGATGTACGGAAGAGGTGGGCCGAGTATTTTGATGAGTTGTTGAATGTCGAGGATGACAGAGAGGCTGACATTGTTGCGGGTGGTGGTGCTCAGAAGTCAGTTTTGGGAGAAAGACTTGTTGCGGACATTACCAGGGAAGAAGTGCAGGAGGCGGTGGACGTGATGAAATCAGGGAAAGCCCCTGGTTTGGATGACGTTGCGACCGAGTGCCCGAAGAAGGGTGGAGTAACGATTGTCGAATGGATGGCGAGGTCACTGAACTTGAGTTTTGTGACAGGCGTGGTACCGAATGAGTGACGCAGTGCCTGCATTGTTCCGCTATATAAGGGCAAATGAGATAAAAATGAATGCTGCAACTCGAGAGGTATCAGTCTGTTATGTGTGGTTGGTAAGTTGTACGGAAGAGAGCTGATCAAAAGGATTAGAGACTGTACGGACTGCGCAATCGGAGAGGAACAGTGTGGCTTTAGGAGTGGTAGAGGGTGTACCGATCACATTTTTGCAGGGAGACAGATCTGTGAGAAGTACCTTGCCAAAGGAAAGGATGTGTTCTGGGCCTTCATGGATCTGGAGAAGACATACGACAGGATTGACAGGAAAGCGCTGTGGAGGGTGTTGCGTTTGTATGGAGTGGGCGGAGATCTGTTGAAAGCGGTGCAAAGTTTCTATGCTGACAGCCGAGCATGTGTCAGAGTGGGGAGCGATGTGAGTGATTGGTTCACAGTGAAAGTGGGACTGAGACATGGCTGCGTGATGTCTCCCTGGCTGTTCAACCTCTGTATGGATGGAGTTGTCAGGGAGGTGAACGCGACTGTGCTGGGTCGTAGCTTGGAAATGTTGGAAGCGAATGGGCGAAGTGTGCAGTTGAGCCAGTTGCTATTTACTGATGATACGGTCCTGGGTGCAGATTCGGAGGAGAACCTATATAGGCTAGTGTCTGAGTTTGGTAGAGTGTGTGAGAGGAGGAAGCTTCGAGTGAACGTCGGTAAGAGTAAGATAATGAGATGCTCGAGGAATGTCGATGCGAGAAAAATTAGTGTCGCCCTAAATGGAGAGCTCATGGAGGAAGTTTAGTCTTTTAAGTATCTGGGCTCCCATGTGGAGATAACTGAACTAGTGGAAACTGAAGTGAAGGCACGAGTGAAGGAGGGATGTAAAGTGTTGGGTGCACTAAACAGTGTAATGAGCTGTAGGACGTAGGGGATGGAAGCAAAGAGAGGGCTGTATGAGGGTGTTGTTGTCCCAACTGTGCTCTACGGAGCTGAGGCTTGGGGGTGAGAGCAGAGGAAAGAAGAAGGTTGAATGTATTTAAGATGAAGTGTTTTAGGAGCATGGCTTGAGTAACGCTGAGAGACCGGATCACCAACGACGTGGTTTAAAACAGAACAGGGATGGTGAAGAAGTTGGAGGACAGAGTGGATTCGCGTGTTCTGAGATGGTTCGGGCACATGGAGAGGATGGATGAAGGGAGATTGGTATAAAGGGTGATAAATGCTGAGGCGAGTGGTCGCAGGCCTAGAGGTAGACCGAAGTTTGGGTGAATGGATGGTGTGAAGCAGGCGTTGGGATGGAGAGACATGAATGTGGAGATGGCGAGAGAGCGTGCAACGAACAGGCGTGAGTGGAGAGTGGTTGTGAATGGTTGATTTTGACGCTGCTCTGATGTGCTTTCCCGCCCTTGGCATCCCGCTGTCGGGGTGGTCGTGGGTGGGGGGGGCCCGGCTATTATGAAGCAGCGGGGGTAAACCAGTGAAAACTGTCGGGCCCTGCTGCTGACGACAGATCCTCGGACTGCACTCGTGACCCAGAGTGTATGTTGAGGGGGTACCGGCCGGACCCTTGAGCACAAAAGGGCTAAGTTGTGTGAGTGTGAGCGTATGATGGTGTGAGGTGCGCCTTGCCGTCGGCCACCCCCCTTTCTGGGGGATGCGGCCTAGTGTCTGTATCTGTATCCGTAACATTTTGTTATGTACGACTCATTTG
>SDVV010043687.1:0-10228 GCA_016164225.1 Gammarus roeselii
GAAGAAATGGTGTGCCGATAATGGTGTTGAATTGCTTCCGTGGGCAGGAAATTCACCAGACATGAACCCCATTGAGAGTTTGTGGTGTCTGTTGAAGAATGAAATACATGAAGTCCCCATTACAACCAAAAAACAGCTTATTGAACGCCTCATAAAAGTTTGGTTCCATTCTGACAGAATCAAGGATTTGTGCATGACACTAATTCGTGGCATGCCTAAACGGGTACAAGCCCTTAAGTCTGCTAAAGGAGGGCAAACAGACTACTGAAATACTCGTTCTGCATAAATAATATGAAATAAATCATATATCAATACATAAATTGTGTTTATTTCACCTTTTTATGTAAAAATACCGAAAATCTCAAAAATCCATAATAATTTTTCCAGTACTGTATCATCTCACAACTTTTCATTATTATTTTAGAGTTATCAATATCCTGTTATTGAATAACTTAATCGAGAAATGTCTAATGTTCAAAACCGAAATCAATTATTGAATCTTATTAGTACCTCCTACTCGTAGTCTTACATGCAGATTGCACCGTAGATGAAGTAAGGCTGATAAGCAGATTTTTTGACACAGCCCGAGAAAATATGGAGCTGGATGTTTTCACAGCCACACAATTGATACATTATTGATATGTAGTGTTGCTCAAGTCTGCCAAGATATTGGGTGAGAGCTTATAGGTGGGCAGTTCAAGCAAGTGTCTTCAAATGACAATTGTTTAGGCAAAAATTGAGTATCATTCACTAACATCATTCCCTAACATCCCATCCCATCATTCACTAACATCCCATCCCATCATTCACTAGCATCCCATCCCATCATTCACTAGCATCCCATCCCAACATTCCCTAACATCCCATCCCATCATTCACTAACATCCCATCCCATCATTCACTAACATCCCATCCCATCATTCACCAACATTCCATCCCATCATTCACTAACATCCCATCCCATCATTCACCAACATCCCATCCCATCATTCACTAACATCCCATCCCATCATTCACTAGCATCCCATCCCATCATTCACTAGCATCCCATCCCAACATTCCCTAACATCCCATTCCATCATTCACTAACATCCATCTACCGTCGCATTGCGTAGCTCGGACCTCCCAGAAATTATAGAATGGCGGAATTAAATATGAAATAATTAGGGCAGGGAAACAATTTCCTGATAGTTTAGGAAAATTTAAGGAAGTGCTGTATTTTTATTTTAGTTTTTTTAGATTGATCACTACACAAAGCTGCAGCATCAATCGCTAGCTAATAGGAAATTTATAAATTATTTCGAATTGGGTTAAAATATACAGGAATTTTGGTCTGCAGTTTTTTTTGTGAAGGTTCAGTGTATAAAAAATTACGAAATAAGTAATAAAATTATAAAAAAAGTTTTACTTCAAATAAATCTTTCAAGTTATTTAGTTACATTAACAGGGTGAAAATTCATCTCTGATTTCTTTCGATGTGATCAAAAGTTCAGGTCACTCTGCCAATCAAAACATGTTATAAGGAGGGATTGGCCCCTTGATCGGTCCGAAGACTTACTTAGGAAGAGATTAAAACGTCATGCATTTTACAAATTTTAGTTCACTTGCGATGACCTGTCCTATAGAAGCTTCGGCTACGAACTTAACATTCTTCTTTAATTTCATTTGAAGCAAAAAAACAGACCGCAAATCGAAGGCCAGTGTAGTGGTCTGGCATGTAGACCGTAATGTATCCATCAACCTGTTATGTTGTTCGCTAGAACTGTTGAATAAACAAATAAAAAAATGTATAACATTCATGAGTTCAATTTTTTTAGAAAAAAAGCTTTTCAAATCTTACTGTACAATTAATTAGAGCACGCATCTTTTCGACTCATGTGAGACGTGCTAAATCGTTCTGAGACAAGAGGTCCTCGATCACGATCAGCGTCTTAGTCGTCTTACACAGCGTCTTAGTCGTGTTGACACTGGTCTTAGTCGTCGGCTAAAGCAACAGAGTAACTGAAGCCGCAGCAAAAATGGCGACGGTGGCTAAGTTATTTGGCAAAAAACATGGATCTTATTTTTGTAATTCTCTTACAGTCAAGTTTGTTGAATAGCGAGAGCCTTATAAGCTGGGCGTGATTTAATTTTACGTTATGGGCAATGCAGTTCCCTGTATCAATGATTACGACACACAACACTAAAAGCACATCTCCAACATTTTTTTTTCATGGGATTTAAAATGTATTTAGGTATAATGACATGTTGACATAATAACAGAAATATCAGAATACACAGATGATACGTACCAAGTCTTCGTCAGCGTGAGCTGTTCTGAAGACAACATTTGCTACTTCATTCTTCTACAGATTATTTTGTTTATTAACTAAAACATTCAATTACGAACAGCAAATGATTAAACTTTACGTTTATGTATGAGAATGCCGTTCCGTGTCTCAATGAATACGACACATCGAACGAGAAGCTTATCTCCAACTTTATTAGTTAAAAGAACTTAACAAGAACTTAGGGCGCACTGATTGACACCTACTCTTGTTCCTGCTCAGTTGTCTGCTTACCTGAGCGGATGATCTATTTGACTGTACCATTTTCTTTCTCACAAAGAAAGTCTCAACACGTTTAGAAGCCTGCTATTACAAGTGGAGACCTTTAAGACGTGCACATGACGGTCTTTAAATAGAGACCTTTAAGACGTGCACATGACGGTCTTTAAATAGAGCGAAAAATTCTCTCTGATCTTTATTGATAAAAAAAGACGTCCATGATATACAGGTAGAGGACCGTGTTTTTCCACAGTTTAGAGAGTACGACAGTCCAGCTGAAATCTTAACTCAATTTGCTTCTACCTAGGACTCCGCAGGTCCCCAAATTCTACCCAGCGGCAAGACAATGGAAGCCCAGCCCCTCCCCCGACTTGATTTACAGTAATGGAACTTTCAAGAGACCACTAAGCGCTTCCTGAGGAAGACGACCAACGGAGAAAACCATGGACACTGTCGGCTAGAAGTCGTTGGAGAATACAGTCAGCAAGAGGTATTGGATGACTCTGTCGGCAAGAAGTCATTGGGGGATACAGTCAGTAAGGGGTATTGGATGTTACTGTCAGCAAGGATGTTGTTGGGGGATACAACCAGCAAGAGGTATTGAATGACACTGTCAGCAAGGATGTTGTTGGAGGTTACAGTCAGCAAGAGGTATTGGATGATACTGTCAGCAAGGATGTTGTTGGGGGATACAGCCAGCAAGAGGTATTGGATGATACTGTCAGCAAGGATGTTGTTGGGGGATACAACCAGCAAGGGGTATTGGATGATACTGTCAGCAAGGATGTTGTTGGGGGATACAGCCAGCAAGAGGTATTGGATGATACTGTCAGCAAGGATGTTGTTGGGGGATACAACCAGCAAGGGGTATTGGATGACACTGTCAGCAAGGATGTTGTTGAGGGATACTGCCAGCAAGAGATATTGAATGATACTGTCAGCAAGGATGTTGATGGGGGATGCAGTCAGCAAGAGGTTTTGGATGATACTGTCAGCAAGGATATTGTTGGGAGATACAGTCAACAAGAGGTATTGGATAATATAATCAGCATGAATGTTGTTGGATGATACAGTCAGCAAGAGGTATTGGATGATACTGTCAGCATGGATGTTGTGGGGGGAAATAGTCAGCAAGGGGTATTGGATGATACTGTTAGCAAGGATGTTGTTGGGGGATACAGTCAGCATGAGGTATTGGATGATACTGTCAGCAAGGAAGTTGTTGGGGGATACAGTCTGCAAGAGGTATTGGATGATACTGTCAGCACGAATGTTGTTGGAGGATACAGTCAGCAAGAGGTATTGAATGATACTGTCAGCAAGGAAGTTGTTGGGGGCTACAGTCAGCAAGAGGTATTGGATGATACTGTGAGCAAGGAAGTTGTTGGGGGATACAGTCAACAAGAGGTATTGGATGATACTGTCAGCAAGGAAGTTGTTAGGGGATATACGGAAGGAGTATTTGGAAATACATTCAGCAAGGATGTTGCTGGGGAATAGTCCGTAAGTCAAGGATACAGTCGGCAAGATAGTTATTCGCAAATACAATAAAAAATGGAGTTATTGGATCATACATTCAACAGGGTCGCTTCAGGAGGAGTCAATCGACAAGGCTGTCTTAGACATTTTCCTCCGACGAATGATTCTTGTTTTGTGTATTGAATGACCCTCTTTGTGGGAGTATTAAAAGTCCAGGGCAAGAAAACTTGGCTTATGACATTTAATAAAACTTTCATATTATTAGTAACTAATGCCGTTAGCTCAATGCGCTTAGTCTGGTCAAAGAATTGACGAATTCTGTTCTTTACGCAATCAAAATCAGAATTTATGGGGGATATATTTTAATTAGGCTTATTTCCAAGAACCGGACGCCAAAAAAGACCCAATCCCCGCACTCCCGAAGTCTTCTCACCTGGTTGCTTTACCCCGGCTTTGTCCTATTGAGGGATATACGAGGTGCTACTGGCTAGCATCATTCACTGCTCGTTTTCAAGGTGATACTGGCCAGCATCTTTCAATACTCTTTTCAAGGTGATACTGGCCAGCATCTTTCAATACTCTTTTTCAAGGTGATACTGGCCAGCATCTTTCAATACTCGTTTTCAAGGTGATACTGGCTATCATCTTTCACTACTCTTCTTCAAGGTGATACTGGCTATCATCTTCCACTCCTCTTTTTGAAGGTGATACTGGCTATCATCTTTCACTACTCTTTTTCAAGGTGACACTGGCTATCATCTTTCACTACTCTTTTTCAAGGTGATAACGGCTATCATCTTTCACCACTCTTTTCAAGGTGATACTGGCTATCATATTTCACTACTCCTGTTCAAGGTGATACTGGCTATCATCTTTCACTACTTTTTTTCAAGGTGATACTGGCTATCATCTTTCACTACTCTTTTTCAGGGTGATACTGGCATTCATCTTTCACCACTCTTTTTCAAGGTGATACTTGCTATCATCTTTCACTACTCTTTTTGACGGTGATACTGGCTATCATCATTCGCTGCTCATTTAAAACGTGCCACTGGTTTGCATAATTCACTGGTCTTCTGGAAGGTGCAAGGCCCTATCCAAATAAGGATAGGACATTTTTCGGTAATAAATAAACCCATTAAAGCGGATTTGGTTGACAATTTTAAATCATAAATAATGATCGTATCGACGGCTAGATTTCATCAATTGGTTAGATGGTGCATGGAAATCATGATAAAAGGAATATTTGCATCATATGACTTGTGGTATAGCATAAACAATATTATGGAAGACCTAACTCTGTAAAGATTACTTGTTGAGGTTAGTCGGATGTCTTTTCTCGCGAAAGTGTATTTGCTCCGAAAACCTCCGTAAAGGCTTCTTAATTGACTTTCATGGCAACTAACCTATTGGTAAGAATAATGTTAATTTTATTTTTCATCGGTCTATTATTTTTTTTTCCGTTTTGATCTTAGTTATTGAGCTTTTCATATCTTAATGAAAATTTCCAACAACTGCAGGCGTTTATTTAGCTTGTAGTAGCGTTTGGAAAGTGGAGACGAGTTACCTTTTCATATAAGCTGTTTCACTTTATAATTTGTTTTAATTCATCTATCACGATTACCAGTCACTACACCTGTGTCAGCAAGTAGGTGGAAGTTCACAGTCAATAAGTAGGTGAAAGATTACCAGTCACTACACCTATGTCAACAAGTAGGTGAAAGTTCACAGTCAATAAGTAGGCGAAAGATTACCAGTCACTACACCTATGTCAATAAGTAGGTGAAAGATCACAGTCAAAAAGTAGGTGAAAGATCACAGTCAATAAGTAGGTGAAAGATCACAGTCAATAAGTAGGTGAAAGATCACAGTTACAATTTTGGGCTTTTGAGAGCTGCTAAAAGTGTTTCGGTATAATCAGTAGACTATCACCAAAAATAGGAAAACAAATTGCAATGAAAATATCCATGGTGATAAAATTCAGCTGGAGTAAAATAAACATCGACTTCGAAGAGTAAATGAAACATTCGGCTGCATATCCGTAGATTTTTGTATCGTATGTCATCGGTAATATTTTCACACCGTTATGACAAGGATTCTGTGATGGTAAGTGCATAAAAAAAAATATTTTCAAATTCAATTAGAACGATGTTCACTGTCATATTTTGATGAGAAAGTTTCCGGAACAATAACGCCGAATCATAACCCTTGAAAATGTACGCTTTACCTCAACATGCAAATATTAAATTACACAGACATTCAACAAGTAATGAAGTGTTGAGCTTAAAACCAAAGGGGTGCGAATTAGATAAAAAGATTTGCATTAACATCACTCTTCGCGGTACCATTAACATCTCTCTTCGCGGTACCATTAACATCACTCTTCGCGGTACCATTAACATCACTCTTCGCGGTACCATTAACATCACTCTTCGCGGTACCATTTCTCAAATGGATTACTTCTTTTCAAGAATATATCAATGGATTTCGTGATTATTATTGGAAGAAGGATGTATTATTTGCCCGTAGTCCTGCTTACGCTTATAGTCATCCGATACATATTGGTAAACTATTTATTTTCCTCCGCAGTCATACTTGATAAATAACGGCTCCTCTTGTTCACCCAATCAGCCGCATAGTCTGCAGCGAGGATGCCCTGTTTTGCTTCATTATCTTCTTTATATAACCACTGAATTGTCATCTCTTAAGTGACCACACTCACAGGTACAATGAACTCATTTAATTACACCCACAGAGTCAAAATTTTGATGAGGTCGCGCACACGGACACGCAATAGTCTAAGCAGAGAGAAAAAAATCGATCAATCTGTCAGGAAACAATTTTCCGTTGATTAGAATTCCGTTGATCAGACAGTGAGCAACCAGAATGTGAACGAATGATTCCGTATTTTGTTTCAACTTGTATTTTTTTAACGGCGATGCTTTACAGACCCAACACAGTACCAGAACGATGCGTTCTCTTAAACATCTGCTGATACAAGTATTCAACGTCAGCGGCGACGGTAGGCAAATGTTTTTTTGCCGACAGCAGTGGCACTAAACAACCTGGCATTCTTGACACTACAAACTAACAGCAGGGTCAATAAACAACCTGGCATTCCTGACACTAAAAACTGACAGCAGGGTCAATGAACAACCTGGCATTCCTGACACTCTAAACTAACAGCAGGGTCAATAAACAACCTGGCATTCCTGACACTATAAACTGACCGCAGTGACGCTAAACAACCTGACCTTCATGATTTTACAAACTGGCAGCAGTGAAATTAAACAACCTGGTATTATTGACACTACAAACTGGCAGGATTGACACTAAACAACCTGGCAGTCCTGACACTACAAACTGGCACTAGTGACACTGAACAATCTGTCATTTCTGATACTTCAATCTGACAGCAGTGACCCAAAACGTAACCTGGCATTTCTGACACTAGATACTGATTGCAATGACACTAAACAACCTGTCATTCCTGACCCTACAAACTGACATAATCGTTTCGGGAGGAAAATTGTTGGTCCCCGTCGGTGCAGCGTGTCGGCAACATCACAAAACAACGACGTGATCCTTTAACAGCCCGGCTGCACGATGCTTCTTTGAAGTGGTCATACGACCTTTTTGTAGCACTGCCACATGATCCTTATAAATACGATCCTTCAAAACATGATTCAAGATCATTCTTCATGACCGTCACAATCCGTCTCTAGCATGGCCTCACGATCATTCTACAGCACGGTGGCACGACCCTTATACCGCACGGCTCACGGTCATTCTAGAACATCGAATAGTACTGCCTCTCAATCTTTCTACAGGTTAGCCAAACTATTTCAATTTTTTTTTTTTTTTCACAACGGCTTCATGATCATTCTGAAGCCAGGTCAGACAATCGTTCTAAGGCACAGCCCAACGATCTTTCTGAAGCAAGATCACGCTATGCTTTATAGAAGCCGCTCTGTAATCCACCTAAGATCACGCTATGCTTCATAGTAAGCGCTCTGTAATCCACTTAAGATCACGCTATGCTTCACAGAAACCGCTATGTAATCCACATAAGATCACGCTATGCTTTATAGAAACCGCTCTGTAATCCACCTAAATTTACGCTATGCTTCATAGAAACCGCTATGTAATCCACCTAACATCACGCTATGCTTCATAGAAACCGCTATGTAATCCACCTAAGATCACGCTATGCTTCATAGAAACCGCTATGTAATCCACCTAAGATCACGCTATGCTTCATAGTAACCGCATGTAATCCACCTAAGATCACGCTATGCTTCATAGTAACCGCATGTAATCCACTTAAGATCACGCTATGCTTCTTAGTAACCACATGTAATCCACCTAAGATCACGCTATGCTTCATAGTAACCGCAGGTAATCCACCTAAGATCACGCTATGTTTCATAGTAACTGCATGTAATCCACCTAAGATCACGCTATGCTTCATAGTAACCGCTCTGTAATCCACCTAACATACTTAACCTCGATTATTCAAGTCACTGTGACTATCTCCTGCAAATGCGAATGACGTGTATTCTTCAAATTCACTAAGAACATATGAGCATTCCACGATATGCCATTACGATCATTACACAAAGTATACAACTACCGTCCTTCCAAATGATGATTGTTCGATGGTACTGCAGCACGGCACCACCATCTCACTGCAGGGCAATATCAAAATCCTACCCCCAGACGGAATCACAATCCTACGCCACCCGAGCCGCAAAATTGTTGCCGGTGGATGTTGATGAGTTGACGTCCGGAGTGTGAAAAAGAGTTAACGGCATTCATGAGGAGGCCTAACATGATTGGACTAATGAGGGTGGTTGCGGTGGTCCTCCTGTTATGCTCTGCTGCAACTGTGAAGGGTTTGAAGAGTCCAACATTG
The DNA here is from genome assembly GCA_016164225.1 of Gammarus roeselii. Taxonomy (NCBI): domain Eukaryota; kingdom Metazoa; phylum Arthropoda; class Malacostraca; order Amphipoda; family Gammaridae; genus Gammarus; species Gammarus roeselii. The sequence goes on from SDVV010043687.1 coordinate 8,941, forward strand.
ATAGCGTTTTGATGCCTTTGATCGTTTACAGCTGATCCCAACGTATTTCAAATATGATTTCAATACTATTACTTGTGACGTAAATTTTTTTGAAAATGCATTTGAATCACATGTTCTCTAATATTTTAATTTATAAATGATCCGATCACGCGCATTGATCTAATAAGGCGGTTCTCGATTAAATAGAAGTCTTCGTTGATTACTTTCTCGATCACGATACACACACATAACAATACCATCCATGCTGATGACCGCGTCACATATTTGAACACTTTTAAAAAACACACACCAATTTATTGGGGGCTGGGATGGAGTTTTAAAAATATTCCTTAATTTCTCAGGGAGCGATATAATACAACAATGAGATGTTGCGTCGTCGATCACTTTTTATCACTACAATCGCCTATCAAATGCAGATGTTAGAATTATATGAATGCATTGTATCGATGATACTGAACGTATTGTACCGATGACTATGAATATATTGTATCGATGGCTATAAATGTATTGTACCGATGACTTTGTTAATACATGATACTCTGAACAATTCCCAGAAATTTGTTCTATTAACTCAACCAACATTCGGTATTCATTATTCATGCTTCAGATGTAATATATGAATAGCGCTGTGAAAGATAATGCATAGATTTAGTATCATCGTGTACATGCAGTCAAGCTACGGGCAGCTCTGTGCGGGTGAAACACTACCTATCATTCCTGAAAAACTCATCCGCATCCCCTTAACTTCTTTTTACCACCGGCAAAAAAACGTTGTTCCTCCAAACGGGGAAACGAAAAATAACATCAAAATTTGTATGAAAAGTTAGTCGGTACAGGAACGGAGATCTCGCCACGGTTCACATGTCAATGCAATTATTATTCCCAACAAATTATCATCAGCAAACCTGAATTATAAGTTCCTAACATCGTGAATTTACGGGTAAGTTGTGAAACTTGTAGTAACTATGTATAAATGTTACTATGCTACGGATGCAACAAAAGTGATCTATCTATATTGCCCAATATACCCTTTAAATGTATCCGCTCTATAATTACCTTTGTTTAGTAAAATGAAATCCCGACGACGTTCATTGAGCCCCAACCAGTTCCTTGCCTGAGCCGTTCATTGAGCCTTAACCCGTTCCTTGCCTGAGCCGTTCATTGAGCCCCAACCTCTTCTTTGCCTGAGCCGTTCATTGAGCCCCAACCCCTTCTTTGCCTGAACTGTTCATTGAGCCCCAACCCCTTCCTTGCCTGAGCCGTTCATTGAGCCCCATCCCCTTCCTTG
>SDVV010043688.1:0-10228 GCA_016164225.1 Gammarus roeselii
CTCACTTCAGGAAGGCTTTGACGTACGGTACAGTCTGCAAGTGTCGCTCGCTTCAGGAAGGCTTTGAGGTCCGGTATAGTTTGCAAGTGTCGCTCACTTCAGGAAGGCTTTGAGGTCCTGTACAGTCTGCAAGTGTCGCTCGCTTCAGGAAGGCTTTGAGGTCCTGTACAGTCTGCAAGTGTCGCTCACTTCAGGAAGGCTTTGAGGTCCGGTATAGTTTGCAAGTGTCGCTCACTTCAGGAAGGCTTTGAGGTCCGGTATAGTTTGTAAGTGTCACTCACTTCAGGAAGGTTTTGAGGTCCGGTATAGTTTGTAAGTGTCACTCACTTCAGGAAGGTTTTGAGGTCCGGTATAGCTTGCAAGTGTCGCTTACTTCAGCTTCAGGAAGGCTTTGAGGTCCGGTACAGTCTGCAAGCGTCGCTCACTTCTGGAAGGCTTTGAGGTCCGGTATAGTTTGCAAGTGTCGCTCACTTCAGGAAGGCTTTGAGGTCCGGTACAGTCTGCAAGTGTCGCTAACTTCTGGGAGGCTTTGAGGTCCGGTATAGCTTGCAAGTTTTGCTCACTTCAGGAAGGCTTTGAGGTCCGGTATAGTTTGCAAGTGTCGCTCACTTCAGGAAGGCTTTGAGGTCCTGTATAGTTTGCAAGTGTCGCTCACTTCATGAAGGCTTTAAGGTCCGGTATAGTTTGCAAGTGTCGCTCGCTTCAGGAAGGCTTTGAGGTCCGGTATAGTTTGCAAGTGTCGCTCACTTCAGGAAGGCTTTGAGGTCCGGTATAGTTTGCAAGTGTCGCTCACTTCAAAGAGGCTTTGAGGTATGACACTAGCTGCAGATGGACTATGTACCGAGATGGCACTGCACAGGCGGCATGTGTTGCTTATTTCAGGTAGGCTCTGTTGTACGGCACTGGCTGAGAGTGTCTCACTTTAGAACGACTTAGAAGCACGACCCAGGTTGCTGCTGCCGCCCACTTCATGAAGTTTTTACGGTACGGCTCAGGCTGCAGTTGTCGCTCACTTAAGGGTAGGCTCTGCGGTACGGCACAGGCTGCTTATGTCTCACAGTTCAGGGCGGCTTCCGGCGCTGCACCGACTGTAGGTGCCATCAACCTATCTCATGATATCGTCTTAGATGAAATGAGATTTCTTCAACCTGATCCGTTGTATTACGTCTCTTCTTTGTCGGGTTCTATTTAAACTTGACATGTGCATTCTCTAAACTTTTTTTCCTCTTAAGTATGCTACCCTTTGACCTTTCCTTGTATCCTCACGTGTTTTAGTAATCCTTCCTCTCATAAACCACGTATTTTTCAGTTCCCGTCCAACCAAGACATGACGGTCCAGGTCCGGCTCTCGTACAAAAACATAGCTCTTGGAACCAAGGTTGAGGAGGTCACGGTGTCACTTCCTAACGGCGAGTACCGCCGGCGTTTCACGATCGAGTTTGAGAACCCCTTGTGGCCCTTCGGTGTGTCTAACTTCAAGACCTCAAAACCAGATGGAAACGTAAGAGGAATTGGATTCATATGTATACTCATCTTCAATGTTGGTTCCGATGTTGTGTCTAACTTGAAAACCAAGAAACAGAATGAGAAAATGAATATGTTCTATCGAAAGGTTTAATTTCTCGTCACCAGGGTATAAAGTTACTACTGTAGCTGTTTTGAAACCTTCAAAAATTCTGCGTAGAAATCTTCTACATTGTGTGCTAACTCATTTTGTGGGAGCTGTTTATTGATGCCAGGTCAATAGAAATAATGAAATATGAAACAGCGGCCTCCTATTTGTTCGAGCAATGAGAAAAACCATCCATATAAAAAATGACTAGTAAAATTGGCAATATATAATCTAATATTCTCCCATTCCTAAGTGATTTTTTCATCTTCGATTAGGTAGAAATAAAGCACATCCTTGTTAGCTATACAGTTAATAAACGTGCAATTTATTCCTTGTCTTTGGGAGTTTAGGTCAAAAGGCCTATAGTTGTCTTGCTACACTTGCAACCCTTCCCGTTTGCCTCTAAACATGCTTCTCAACTCCCCCTCTCAGCGGGAAACTCTGGTTGAGATCTACGACGTGTTGCGCCCCGAACGAAAACTGACCTTGTCAGTCTCCTCCACCATGGAGGACCAGGGAAGGATGTTCAGCATGAAGAGTGAGATTGAACTCCACACTAACACCGTTCAAGGCGATACTTGCATAACAAAAAAAATACAAAATACCGATCTGCGTACCGTATTTTTCTTGCAAAATGTTTCTTTTGTTCATGTATATTATGCCTGCCTGTTAGTGTGGAAGAGTTATCAGATTAAAACTTCTCCTAACATCGCAATTTCTTGGCATATGGCATTACCTACTTGACATTTAGTACACTAACGACATGGAATGTTGTTACTCTCATCTGATCTGAAATATTTCTTCAGATCCTTTGTTTCCTGCAATAATAACAAATTTAATTAATAACATATCTCCCTTTTGCATTTGTCCGACTAAGGCATTTGTTCCATGATAATATTTTCCTTTTGTTTACTAAGCTTTCCCCCTTCAGCTACTCTCCCAGGGGGCCGTAAGGTGTCGCTGTCGGCGGGCTACCACTTCTCATCACGGAAAATAGAGCTTCTCTTCAACTTCAGCTGGCTGGAGGACAAGAGCATCGACGTCGGCTTCAAATGGGAGGACATCTCTAGGGTACGCTTCAGCAAGTTAGGGCGGCTCTATTGATTGAGCAGCTATTCTTGATTGAAAGAATAATGAGGCTTCTCTATTAGTTTTTATTATAATTTTTCATCAAACTCTAACATATTATTTATTTTATTATGGAGACATAATAAACTTTGGTTAAATTTAAATTACATATCTTGCCATAAAACTGCTACCATTTTCATTTTGGGTACTCAACTCTTATATTTCAAATATCATAATTCAATATCTCTTCATTTAGAATCCGTGGAGCAAGACTCACATCAAACTTCATGCTCTACCGAGTGCGGCGCGGTTCCTGTAAGCTGCCCTTAACATCAATCACGTGTTCCCATGTTTCACTCGTAGCACGGTACCATTGAGCGGGCCATCGCCGCCCCAGCCTTCGAGCTGGGTTTATATTCATTACTTTAATATCAGCAATGATAATAAGCTTTATTTGAGCACTCAAAGGTTTAATTTATGGTTACAGGAACAAAAATCAAAGCTTTCCATCAAAAAGTGATAACAGCAGACTCAAAGAACAGATAGGTAGCTATTAGACAGCAAGTGCGGGTGTAACCTGACGATGCAATGTGACACTCCCACTTGCTGTGATCCTGTGCACTAATGAGCATCACTGAAGATCTCTAAAATAAAGCATTCGACAGTTTAAGCCATGAAATCCTATTTGAAAAACTTCGTAACATAGGAATAGACCCTTCTTGGTTTGGAAGTTATCTGATAAAGCAACAACTATCAGGTAAACTTCATAACACTACTATGCCAAGTCCAACCACAATTTCCTTTGGGGTTCCTCAAGGTTCTAAACTCGGCCCACTGTTGTTCCTTGTTTTCGTACGTGACATTGACTGTAAATTACCAAAAAAAAATCAAGCAAAAATGTCATGTGCGCAGTGATGTTCAATTATTACTTTCCCTAGAACCGTCAGATCTGAATGCGTTCAAAGACTATGCTGAGACAGCCGTAAGTAATTTGAAATCTTGGTATGAACAAAATGGACTCAAGCCTAACTTGGAAAAAAACAAATGCAGCCTATTTGACACAAACTCAAAAAGAAAAGCAGTTCCAATAAGTTTCTGTCAGGATTGACATGCCTGACATATTAATTGAAGATAAAATGATTCGTTTATGAGTATGGTTTGATTCCGATCTTTCCTTCAAGCAGCACGTAACTACTCTGTGTTCTAAGTTGAACGGGGCACTTGTGTTCCTCAATTCCGCAAAAAATAATTGGATTTCAAATCAAGGTTACTGATTGTCTATGCTTTTGTTTTCTCTCATATAAACTACTGTTTTTCAATTTGGGGAAATGCTCCAAAACTCAGAGGGAGAAAGCGCAACGTTGTATTAACTTTGCTGCTAAAATAACATATAATAGTAACCACAGAAACAAGACCACGTAAGTCTTCTCTTCAAAAAATTGCAGTGGCTCAACATTGCCAACAGACTAGCACTCCAAGTGTTTATACGAATATGTTAAAAGCTTACAGGGAAATATTCACCCTGCAGTAAAAGCCACATCTTCTCTTGAGGAGAAAAGAACAATTGATTCACAAGAAATAATTATACATTGCACATTGAACAAAGGAAAGCAGAAAACTGCCTGTAGAGCTTTTTTGATCGCAGGGCCATCCACACCCCATGTGGGGAAATTCTGCATGATTATCTTTTACCCTGTATTTCTACTTTATGTATAATTTGTCTTCTATTTTACTCCTTGTTCTATGAAAACCCCATTGCCAGATGATGGAAATAAATGCTTTAATAATTACAACACCATGTTGCCTTGTTACCCACTACCTCCCGGTCATCCAGAACGCGGAGAAGAAGCACCACCTTGAGGCGCGCTTTAGCCAGCCTTTCAGGGCGGTGGTGGTGGAGGCGGACTACCAAAGGCGAGGCACAGGCATCCTCGCTGACCTCACCTTCAACTGGAACGCTCACCGCTCCATGTCAGTGGCACTAGTGACTTCTCAAGGGCGGGGCAGGGAATTAATTGTAACTTTTATGCCCCACTGAAATCACAGCTGGAAAGTTATGCATTTGTAAGTATAGGATTGCACAATTGAACACCAGCACGTGATTTTTGTTTCTCAATGACCTTTAGCCAGTGAATATAAACGTTTCCAGTAAAAAATGTATGCTAGCCCGTCAGAGGCGTAAACGCCTGCGATTCAGTAAAAGGGATGCGGTGATTTATTTAGGAAGATAGGAAATGACAAAATATGTGGTCGTAGACACCATTTGAAAGATTTCTCTTATCTCTTCTTAGGTTGGCTCGCTATGTACCATCAATAATTGATACGAAACATCGCTTTGAAAGTTGAGAAATTTAATAACTTTCTTTGGTAGAACAAACTATTCTGGTTATTTTAAACATGATGTGATTGCGGAAAGCAACCGTTCATTGTGCGTTGTCTATCTATTGCTAACTATTGTAATCAAGCTCCATTGATATTAGGCACCCTTGCCAGTGACGCAACCAGTCCACGCCATACGCCATTAAATTTTTGTGTCAATTACTAATCGACAATTTCTGCTTCCCTATTGTTAGGGAGGATGTTCTTGAGGGCAAGCTTCAGTGGGATGACCAGAGCCGCGGGACCGACAAGCGCTACAAGGGTTTCCTGACCTTGTCTCACCCCTCAATACCACAGGTAGAGAACAGGACTTCTTCTGCTGCCCTGGTCTGATGTATGCTATTTACTCGCCGTTTGACTGTTGCTGAGTAGGGAAACTAATTTGTCTCTCAAGTGACCCAAGCATTCTTCTTCCATCCGAATTACTGTCCATTCCAAATGATCACCTCAATTTATTTACCACAAACTACTGTAGATTGATCTCTTTCATATCTTTGTCATAGATAGCTAACTTTTACAATCATTGTCGAGGAGAATGCCAACTTGGAAATCTTTTCCATTGCTTCCTTACTTTTACTAACATTATTGAACCGATGGATCATCCTAATATCTTTGACCAACCTTTTTTTTCACAGTCAACAGTCATGGCTGTATTTAGTGCAGAATTATACCATTATCGTATACCCACGTTTTTGTTTTCAGGACATTAAAGCGGAGGTGGAAATGCAACGTAGTTCAGCGCGTCCTCTGGTGGCAGGGGTCACGGTCCAGTACTCCCCCGACCGAGCCAAGGACCTTACGCTTAGCCTCAACGTGACGAGGATGGCGGATCCGACAGTGGCACAGAGGAGGCGCCTTGTAACCCAACTCGCCGCCCTGCACCCTCACACAATGTCAGTGACGGGAGGGTATTGACGTCTTTCACACAAATAGTTATGGGGGCATGGATAACCCTCCCACAAACAGTGATAGGTATTGGCGACCCTCTTACAATATCAGTGACGGGGAGGTATTGACGTCCTTCACACAAACAGTTATGGGGGTTATAGAAAACAATCACACAAACAGTAAGGGTGAGGAGGGTATTGACGACCCTCACACAATTTTAATGAGGAACGTGTTGGCGACCTTTACACAAACAGTGAGGGGAGGTGTTGGCAACCTTCACACAAACAGCGATGGGAGTAAGTGACCACCCTCTCACAAACAATGATGTGAGGGTATTGACGACCTACGCTCAAACAGTGAAGGGGGTTACTGACAACACTCACACAAACAGTGATTGGGAGTTATTGACGACCCCCACACACAGTTGGGGATAGGAGGGCTCATGACGACCCCCATCATATGTTACTTATGCTGAGGGAAGTTAGTTGCCCTCAAGCTTAATTTATTGTTTTTCCAGCATACTCTATTGGAGACAATTAACATCTGACTAATAAGCGACGAATTCTTCCCCGGGTCGCCCAAATTTATGTTTTGTTTATATTTTGTCTGTTATCTGACCAGGCTGTTTCTGCATTGGTGTTGTCTATATTAAACGGGCATGAGAGAACGGAGGGGTAGTTGAGCGCTTAGTTGCCTAGAGTGCTGTACGCTACGACGTCAGGATGTTACAGGTCCCAGCGGTAAAATAGGTAGTTCATGCAACGAAAACAAGAAGCCTGTCATCGTTCAACACCGTACCGAACTCCTTCTACCCAGGATGAAGGTGGAAGGCAGCAGTGAACTGGTGCTAGGCGGTGGCTTATATAGCTACGAGCAGCAGCTCTCCTACAGCAACATGACGGGCCATTCCTTCCAGACACACCTCGAGCTTGCACTCGACCTGCAACAGAAGGAGATCAGGGCACAGGTGCGATACAAAAACTTCTGTGTAGAGTGATAACGAACTAAACAAAATGTAGGCCTATCACTTGCAACAGACATAATACGAGACGGAATTGTGAGCTAAGGAACAGCTGTTTCTAACAACTGTCATTGCTTAACATCAGTTTCGTCCTCTTATTCTTACTCGCCGACTATCTCTTACTTCCGTCTATATCATCAGGTGATGGGTGGCGAGACAGAGATGGACGTCCGCCTGGTGGCGGTAGAGACAGGCACCGGGTGGCGCATCCAAGCTATAGGCGGGCCTGCCAAGTCACCGTACCCTTTGAGCAGCACCGTGGAGCTTCACCCCCTCTACCCCGTAATGACGGTTACTGTGATCAACATGGCTGCGGGGGCGAGGGCGACTGGTGATGGGGAGGACTATTTGCCGAGATGTGAGTGACGGAATATGGACTGAGATTGAAGTTGAGTTCTATGTTGAGTTTTGTTATAAGGGACTGTGTGCTGATGTGTGAGCAAGAGACCAGTGGCTGAGATTGAAATTGAATTCTATGTTGAGTTTTATTTTAAAGGACTGTGTGCTGATGTGTGAGCAAGAGACCAGTGTCTGAGATTGAAGTTGAGTTCTATGTTGAGTTTTGTTTTAAGGGACTGTGTGCTGATATGTGAGTAAGAGACCAGTGGCTGAGATTGAAGTTGAGTTCTATGTTGAGTTTTATTTTAAAGGACTGTGTGCTGATGCGTGAGCAAGAGACCAGTGTCTGAGATTGAAGTTGAGTTCTATGTTGAGTTTTGTTTTAAGGGACTGTGTGCTGATATGTGAGTAAGAGACCAGTGGCTGAGATTGAAATTGAGTTCATTGGATGAGATGTGAACAGAGAACAATACTCCAAGATGAGATGTGAGTAATGGACTTGAAGCCACGATGTAAGTAGAAGACTATGTACCGAAATGTGGGTAACACAGTGTCTAGATGGGAATTGGGGATCATGTACCGAGATGTGACTTGGATACTACGTGCAGAAAGGTGAGTAGAAGACAATTACGCCGATATGTGAGTAGGATACTATGTGTAGCAATGTGAGCAAGGGACTACTTAGATGCCTCCTTACTCAGGAGCTGACACTTGCTCTCAGCTACAAGAACACTCTCGCTTGTACATGAATTTCTGGAGTGAAGTAGTTATGCTACTCCAATCGTTCCTCTTTGAATCCATGAAATTCTATGCAACATTGTCATCTGATCGTCATTCGCCTCCATTATTTCAATACTAATGACCTTTCAATTCACCTCACTACTTCACCCCGTCGACAGTGCGACCCAAGAAGCTGATCGTCCGCGGCGGCGTCGAGGACATGAGGAACGCCATCTTCTCTTTGTCACACCTCCAAACCATCTTGGAGGACCCTCTCTTCCTTGCAAGTGAAGGACAGGCAAATAACGCTCTTAACGGCTCCTACGTTGACGTGCTCGTGTCCGACTTGGACTTCTCCTTCCGTCTGAACCACACGCGACTTCTTACCTCCCGCCTGCAGTGGCGACCATCACTGAGGGATGAGCTGGGGGTGAGGGGTTAAGGGAAAAGCGTTTATTTGAAAAAGACTGTAATCAATATCTGGTTGGTATAAAATTTTCAATAAATTCAATGCATAAACATAAATGTAATGAAGTTTGTCTTCATATGAATGTGACTTATAAGGTCTTGTAGTGATCTGGTATCTTTATACTACAATGCATTGTTCACATGGCTTCGATGATTCTGTCGATGCGGTGCTCTAGCTTGAATATTAGTTAGTCTCTTCTCCTCCCGCCAGCCTGTCTATCACAAGGACTGATTCTGTTGTTGGTGATGCTCTAGCTTGAATTTTAGTTAGGATCATCTCCCCCCCTAGCCTGCCTATCACAAAGACTGATTCTGTCGATGTGGTGCTCTATCTTGAATTTTAGGTAGGCTCTTCTCCTCGCTCCAGCCCGCCTATCACAAGGATTGATTTTATCGATGCGGTGCTCTAGCTTGAATTTTAGTTAGGTTCGTCTCCCCCCCCTAGCCTGCCTATCACAAAGACTGATTCTGTCGATGTGGTGCTCTATCTTGAATTCTAGGTAGGCTCTTCTCCTCGCTCCAGCCCGCCTATCACAAGGATTGATTTTATCGATGTGGTGCTCTAGCATGAATTTTAGTTCGGCTCTTCTCCTCCCTCCAGCCTGCCTATCACAAGGACTTCCCTTTACCGTAAATAAATATTTTCCCATTGCCGAACTATTCTCCTCCTAAACTTCAGCCATTTCGAACCGGTGGCCCCTAGAGATAAGCTGCGATGAATTCAAATTGGACTTTCGTTTTCGGTAAGTCAATTATTTTAATTGATCATGAAGTTTCATGTAATATATTTAAAAATTGAAAACCCATTGCCAGACGATGGAAAAAAATAATTTAATAATAATAATGATAACTTCCTCTTCAGCACGAGCTTGCAGAAATGGTCAGTATGGGCAAAGCGTACCGCCAAGATCTGCTGGAATGGGTTCGTGAAGCCCTCAAACTGGCTGGGCAGCGAGTTCTGGACCGAGCCAGGCCCATAATAACCGACCTCGCCGGGGCCAGTACGCCGCTGCTCACACATTTCAGGTGAGGCACGTTAATCACATACAAACTAAAATGTATCGTTGGACAGTTGGGTGCGGCACGAAAACAACTGAAGGAAATATGAACGTAATTGAAAGTACTAACACAACCTTAGTCCATATTTCTTTATTAATTACAATAAACACGGTCCTTATTTATTAATTAATTACAATAACACTATCCACATTTTTTATAGATTTTTTCGCTTATACAGTAGGTTGCAGTGTAGCTGCCACCTGATAACCTTTTTTACCCACGGCCTTTATGGGCGGCCAGACTGTCTCCCTCGGCGTCAGGTAGGCGCGAACCTACAGCCTCCAGCTCCCAATGGACGTCTGTTGTGAAGAGAGCCCTCGGCCACCGAGCTGTATAAATTCCTATCAGTCTTTGATAAGTGTTATTTTCTCTTCCAAATGATTTTTGTATGGGTTGTTATCACTAACGTGCATTTCACATTATCAAGCGAAGCGCTTGCCGTTAACGGCATCTTGTACCACAGAAACCAGTCACGAGAGTTCGTGGTTGATCTGAAGAAAGTCTTCACGACGCTCAACCTGACGCAACAAGAAGTAAATCTTCAAAACTCAGCCGAGTTCATCATCAAGAAGTTCGCCACTTCTCTGAGAGAACAGTGAGTTAGTGCTTGGGACAACGTTGAGTTGGTGCTGGGTACAAGGTTTGTCTGGTGCTTGGGACAACGTTGAGTTGGT
>SDVV010043689.1:0-10228 GCA_016164225.1 Gammarus roeselii
TGATTGGAAGGCGTTTCTATTGTATTGGTTCCAGGACATTCACTCATCCACAAGCAGTGACTGATTGGAAGGCGTTTCTATTGTATTGGTTCCAGGACCTTCACTCATCCACAAGCAGTGACTGATTGGAAGGCGTTTCTATTGTATTGGTTCCAGGACCTTCACTCATCCACAAGCAGTGACTGATTGGAAGGCGTTTCTATTGTATTGGTTCCAGGACCTTCACTCATCCACAAGCAGTGACTGATTGGAAGGCGTTTCTATTGTATTGGTTCCAGGACATTCACTCATCCACAAGCAGTGACTGATTGGAAGGCGTTTCTATTGTATTGGTTCCAGGACATTCACTCATCCACAAGCAGTGACTGATTGGAAGGCGGTTCTATTGTATTGGTTCCAGGACATTCACTCATCCACAAGCAGTGACTGATTGGAAGGCGGTTCTATTGTATTGGTTCCAGGACATTCACTCATCCACAAGCAGTGACTGATTGGAAGGCGGTTCTATTGTATTGGTTCCAGGACATTCACTCATCCACAAGCAGTGACTGATTGGAAGGCGGTTCTATTGTATTGGTTCCAGGACATTCACTCATCCACAAGCAGTGACTGATTGGAAGGCGTTTCTATTGTATTGGTTCCAGGACATTCACTCATCCACAAGCAGTGACTGATTGGAAGGCGTTTCTATTGTATTATCGCCCTCAAACGATCGCATTTAAACACCACCAGACAAAGAACCCCCATCACTTGAGCGGTACCAAGAGCCGGCTTAGACGCTGATGTAAGATAGAGAAGACTGCATTATTTTGCTCCCACGGCAGCATTAGCATTGGAAGCAAGCCTCTATCCTGCCCTCAGTCGAGCATACGGGGCAGTCGAAGTTTAAGCCTGTCCTGAAGAACATTTCAACATTCGCCGGATGCGCTCACCGCATCATTGCTCTCACCGCATCGGATGCTCTCACCGCTAGTCTCCATCCTACACCCAGTCCGTCATACGACGGAACAGTCGAATTTGATGAATGTTCTTAATAGCTACCTCCATCTTGTCCGATCACTGCTATCGTTTGCAAGCCATAATCATTGTTCGATTCTTCATTGCTGTCTTCCCTTTGTTCATTCTTTCATTCATCCCTGTTTAATGTTCCCTTTAACTCGTCTTCTACTCACCTCTGCGATATCGTATTTCCCAGAATTCCGATTTATTCAACATTTGGGTTCAACTCAATTCAGAAATTGAATGAAACCGGTTCAACCGGTTCAAATGAATGAAACCGGTTTAAATTCACAGTTGCATATCTTATTTTCTCTATCAGTCTCACTACTGATATTTAATTAAACACCGTTCACACAATTCGCAGCCTCTCATGGTCCAAATATTTAGATAAATTATTTTGATGATAGATATGTGGTTGATTTTCTGGAGTAAATAATCTAAGCGAAATCAAAAGGCTTTGAGTACTTTGATGTATAACGGGCCAATTGAAGGTGATGTACATTTTCATATGAGATGTATGTATAAACATCATGTGTAAACATTAAGATGTCAGCCTTCACAATATTTTTGCGACTTCCAACCACAAACAGATTGCAATCAATGTATTTTACCTGTGCAAATGACTACTACAGAAAAAGTCGGATTTTATTTCAATACGATGTATGTATGCATTAAGATTAGGTAGTCAGTTTAATATTATTCAGTCCAAAAACAGTTCGTGCATCATACCGAGAAATGAGTTGAGTTGTTGGTTGTGAAACCGAATTACATATCATGGAAGGGGTTGAAACTGTTTGGCCTAATCCGCCAAGAACAGACGGGATCACATCTCCCCCTCTCCAACGGTCACTTGAGTGCGGAACTGTGCAGCCCCGTTTCAGTTACAGTTAAAATATAATGTATTCATAGGCAAAAAAATGTTCGAAACTCATCAAAACAAAATTATAGCTAGTAGTCATATTGTGAAATATCACTCACACGTTCTCGTGGCTCCTGCCATAGTCTCGTCAATGTTGTCAGGGTGAAGAGAGTACTGCTGGTACACCACAGTCTCTAGAAGAAGGCCAGCTGACATTGTCCACAGTTTGGCGCTGAGTATAAGCGTTGCTATGACCGCACCTCCAAACATCGTAACCCTGAAGAGAGAAGTGAATATTGACTATTTTACGGATTTTCAAATGAATATTTAACAATATTTAATCAGATTATGTTCATTAAGAGATGCTGGATGATTGAGGCAATTAATAATTTTCACATTCAATTCTTTTGCGGGGGTGTCAACAGTATCCATTTTGAAAAATAACAATAGATGAAATGGGCGCTCAGGGTGATATGTGGTTACACAAATCAGCATGGATAAACACATCGCCCCTTATGCTGTGGGGAGTCACCCCTGATGGTGTGCAGAGTCACCCCTGGTGGTGTGCAAAGTCACCCCTGGTGGTGTGCAGAGTCACCCATGGTTGTGACCAGAGTCACCCCTGGTGGTGTAAAGATGCACCCCTGGTGGTGTGCAGATGCACCCATGGTGGTTTGCAGATGCACTCTTGGTGGTGTGCAGACGCACCCCTGGTGCTGTGCAGATGCACCCCTGGTGGTGTGCGGAGTTACTTCTAATAAGGGAGTCACCCGTGCAATATTGCAGGTAGTCCTCACAAATTAGAGATGTGTGCTCCTGCACAATTTTTCATAAATAGCAACTATATATTCAGCAAAAAGCGCTGGATTTAGCAAAGGCGCTGCATTCAGCAGGAGGCGCTGCATTCAGCAATAGGCGCTACGTTCAGCAAAAGGCGCTGCATTCAGCAAAAGGCGCTGCATTCAGCAAACGGCGCTGCATTCAGCAAAAGGCGCTGCATTCAGCAAAAAGCACTGCATTCAACAGAAGGCACTACATTCAGCAAAAAGCGCTACATACCATGTTTATCACTGTGTTTATCGATGTGTTTATCTATGTGATAATCCACGTGTTTATCCATGTGTTTATCCATGTGTTTACCCATGTGTTTATCCATGTGTTTATCCATGTGTTTATCCATGTGTTTATCCATGTGTTTATACATGTGTTTATCCGTGTGTTTATGCACGTGTTTATCCATGTGGTAATCCAAGTATTTCACTATGAAACTATAAACGCAATTCTATTTTTTTTATCCGATAAATGATTAAAAAATAAATTACTGTTGCATATATTCAAATTCCCGGAACATACATTCATTTACATTTATCACGACGCATCAAGTTATGTCTTTTTCCTTTCGGTTCTGACGAGAGGGATTTTTTATGTCTTTGCATTCCTTGCATGAACACATTTGGAATAATCTTATAGGACGGGTTTATTTATTTCTGACCGTAAATGATCTTTGAAATAGGTCTAATGTGTGTTTTACAGAGAAAGAGAACGGACCAAGTTCAAAGGCTATCAATATTACCTTTGAAAGCATCTTCTGGGTTACTGCATCTTCTACACTCAACCAATTGAATTACAATTGAATGATATTATGTGGGAACAGTCTTCCACGTTCTCTGACGTTTTTCATGACTGCAGTATTATCAGAAAGGTATTCCATGTTGTTCCTGTTCCAGATTATTATCGTAGTGCTGAATTGGTTTTAACGAGTACGTTTACACAAACACATTGCATGACATCAATTCAAATTGCTTTATTTCGAATAAAACAGTGTAAGTATTTTAAAAAACCGTCAAAGTTACAAGCCATGCGTCCCAGGTTCAACTTGATTTCAAGTTATTAACTCATAGAAATGGTAAATTATATAACTCATATTATAGCAAAGTTTTCTGAAAAATGTACAATACGTCGCATAATAGTTGCGTACTGTTTTTTGTAACCTGTAAAAATAAATTGTGTCATGGACAACTCGGTCGACTTCGTGACCATAAAACAGACTGCGCAGGAATTACTCCCATCGTCTTGATTGTGAGCTTCTGTGCCATCATGATTGGCGATTCTACCTTGCCTGAACGTCCCTTAATCAAGAAGACGTCAAACAATACCGTAGTACGGTTTATATGCGGAATATATGGAACACATTGCTACAACCCACAAGTGAGTGGAGGAAAGTTTTGATTTCACTTCTAATTAACTCCATGACTGAAAGTGGGGATCATTAGATGAAACGGGTTCAGCGTTTGGTTGGACCACATATAGTCATTTCTACTTATGTACCTGAAAACCTGAATATGCCAGAAGCGGTAGTACTTCTTAAAAAAAGCGATATATTCATGCCGGAATTATTTTCGGTGTAATCCTTTCCTGTTCTCATTAAAAATACGCCATACTTATACAAAAAGCTGTATTCCTATCATTTAAACTACCCAGTCACGAATCTCCTGGGTGAGTTAGGTAAGATGTTAGGTAAGACTTCCTAACGTATCGCAAATCTTCCTAAAACGCGAAAAAAAAGTGAACAAATGATAAATTGTGATGGATTTGATTAGTGAAGAAGCCCTATGGAATAAACACTTGTCCATACAACGAACAAGTCTTATGGAAAAAATACCTATTCCCATCCTCCATAGACTAATAGTGTTTTAGTAACTCGGAATTAAAAAAACAATAAATAGCCTGTAACCTAGTTACCAAAACAATCTGTGGCAGGAAAGGGAGGGCACAAGATTCGCTTTAATTTAAGGACATAAAAGAGATTCTCCACTCCTATTAACTGAAACAGTCAAAGTGATTATATTAGAACAATAATAGTAAATGGAGTGTCATGCAACAGAAGACATTAAAATCAAGAGTCTTTCAACAGTAAAGATGTCACACCAATATTATATCGTATATACAAATGTGTGCCAAGAGCCGGTGTTTTGCATATTGTTCACGCACCGAACTGCGTGATTGAGAATAATGTGAAAAGACTACAACCCTTTTTCGCAATCGCCAAAAATGACCAAAAATTACGATGATATCGTATCCTGACTAGCATCACGCCGGCACGAATGATGCCCTTTGGTATTAATGGACGATAGGCATCTGTCAGGGTGCGGCGCAATTCCCTGATGGTGCTTTTTCATTAAGCTACTTCACGATATGCAGGATCAGAGGCATTTTATCCGTCAAACGAACATTAAAGTTATTTCAACCGTCATGGGTATTATCCCATATCTGTATCTGTCTATAGTCTCTTTGCTATTAGATAGACCATAATTAGGAGGGTAAACCCTGCTTTGAAGGAAAAAATCCCGTCCTACAGTACAATTTGTTGTATCACGAATACAAATCAATATTCTTTACAAAGGCGGCTGTCAATAGATTCGGAAAAATATTTGTTTAGGACTACGAAATGATAAATGTATCACGGATACGACGAAAGATCGAAGAAGTGCAGCTTCTACACTTTGTAAAAGTACAATATTAAAAGATATTCCACCACACTAAAGAAAAAGTAGGTTTACTGCAAGGAGGCTTAAAATATTATTAGGATGTCTGCTTCTACTGACAGCGAAGCGTCGGGTACCAGCAACCGTTGATAATGACAAACATCGCTTCCACGCGCGAAATATTCTCTTCCAATTTTGTTGGCTGACTCCACCAGAGGACGCTTCAATTTGGCCTGACAGATGCAATCAAATTGAAGTCTATTTAAATAAGCAATCAATGCTTTATCAGCTGTTTTGTTGGGAACATGGAAACAGAAATCGCAGAGGCCGTGCTCAATTATTAAAACCTTCCGTTAATCTCCAAGAGGAGGCTTCAAATCTCATGAATTCATAACCTCTGCTTGATAGTCTTGGAGTCATTTAATGTCTTGGCTCAATATGCGCGTGAGACACTGTGAGTGGTGATGCAAGAACGCAGGAAGGGCAAACTGATTGCGCTTACACGAAAAATGAAAAATAAATATGACTTTAGACTTGTAGATAGCGTCGCAAGGTACTCCATCCGCGCTGATCATTTAAGTCATCGAAACAATAGCCGTCCGACACGAAGAACCAACCACCTCCCTTATTGTCGATGTTGCACTCCCCGTGGTAAAAGGAGTAGTCGAAACGGACTTCAAGAGTACGTTTGTCAGAGGGGAGGAATCTTGATTACATCAGAGGCTAAAAAATAGCCCACAATCTTAAATCAGCGCCAATAATACCAAGTCCAGCTGAAACTGCTGCCATGAGCTGAGAATAAATCTTTATAATCAAGCTAAGAAAGAAGAGAGCAGGCATGGAGAAACTATGCCAGCGATCCCAATGAGTCTGGCCATTTAGCTGGCGGTTAGTCAAAGGAATATGTAGGAAGACGACCAGAGCAGAGGAGTGAACCTATTCGTATCCTGCCATCACTCAGTAGGAAGGCGACCAGAGCAGAAGAGTGAACCTGTTCGTATCCTGCCATCACTATGTAGGAGAAGAACAGAGCAAAGGAGTGAATCTGTTCGTATCCTGCCATCACTCTGTTGGAAGGAAAGCAGAGATGTAGCGTGATTCTTTTCACATCCTGCCATCACTCTCTAGGAAGGAGACCAGAAAAGTCGAGTGATTCTGTTCGCATCATGCCATCATTCTGTAGGAAGTAGACCAGAGAAGTCGAGTGATTCTGTTCGCATCATGCCATCATTCTGTAGGAAGGAGACCAGAGAAGTCGAGTGATTCTGTTCGCATCATGCCATCATTCTGTAGGAAGGAGACCAGAGAAGTCGAGTGATTCTGTTCGCATCATGCCATCATTCTGTAGGAAGGAGACCAGAGAAGTCGAGTGATTCTGTTCGCATCATGCCATCATTCTGTAGGAAGGATACCAGAGAAGTCGAGTGATTCTGTTCGCATTATGCCATCATTCTGTATGAAGGAGACCAGAGAAGTCGAGTGATTCTGTTCGCACCATGCCATCATTCTGTAGGAAGAAGACCAAAGAAGTCGAGTGATTCTGTTTGCATCATGCCATCATTCTGTAGGAAGGAGACCAGAGAAGTCGAGTGATTCTGTTCGCATCATGCCACACTCTGATTATCATTGCGATTAAACACATAAATCATTGGTTGATCAAGACTCGTCACTCTCATGCCTGGGCTTAAATCATATCCAGCATGACACCTACTCTAAAGTGGACCTCGGACCATATCTCAAGATTGCCCGACTATCTTTTGCAACCTCTTCATATGAAACAAACCAATACCCATCGCTTCCACAGTCATTCCGATGATTTCTGCTAACACCGTGCACCTCTTGGCCACTGCTCCCACTGTCCTTATAGCTACTGCTCCCACTGTCCTTCCGTTGGCTTTTGCTCCCTCACCTCACCCGTTAGCTGCTGGTCCCACTGTTTGTGCGATGGCAGAAGCTCCCACTATCCGCAGGTTGGCTGTTGCTCCCACGAACTCACTACGGCGACTCAGGCCTCCTGTTGCTGCCCGGCGTAGATATATCAACTACCTTGGTTGCCAGGATACGGTTCAGATACTAGCGTTGTTTGGTGCCGAAGAACTTCATGCAGGCTTTCTCATTGTGGACGCGAAGGCAGCTATGTGTGATGTGTTCATGTAGAGGAGACAATGCATGGTCATGCTCCAATGTAGCCAGGGTTTCAATGAGATGTCTTAATGTTGGGAGCGCTGAATTGATGTAGCGGGAATGTCACAAGGATGTGTTAGCCACGCATTAGGACTAATGTTTTATTCAGTACGAAATGTTAGAAAATTCACTGGAGGAAAAATATTTTTATTTCGTGATTTTTTCTAAGTGCATAGGCATTTACCTGCATACAAATTACTGGCTGGTTTAGAGGTGCTCGGAGTGGAAAAACATGATGTTCTACTAGATTAAGAAATAAGTTTGCATTTACGCGTCCAATTATTCGCCCTGTCGGCCCACTTCCGTCAAATTAGTATATCCCTATATCATAACACGTCTCCGCCCTGTCGGCTCCACTCCGTCAGATGAGAATAGCCCCTTAACATAGCACGTTTTTGATTCAATCTGTCACCTGAAGTATGTCCAATGAATCGACTACCATCAAATCCCACTAAATTTGAAATGCTCTCCACACCGAAATGGACTCTATCCCAATCTTCATCGCTAAAAATAGCCCCATCCAAATAGAACCAGCTTTAATCTAGTCACTCTCTCTGGTAATTCTTACCGATCATTGGATTGGTTGCTGGAGAACGAGTTTTTAGGCTAAATTCATTGAGGTGACGGAATACGTGAAATTAGCTTACTTCTTCATTACCATTAGCCTTATTCTGTCGAGAAGATCTGCTGCAGTCTCGCAGGGGTCCTTCATGGTGAAGCGTTTCGGGCGGTTGTTCCCGGACTGCATTTATCAATGTTTTACTCAAGGATAACTCACGATGACTCAGACATGGTATCACCGATAAGCTGACAATAACCCGGATGTACAGTGCTGGGTTATCAAGAGGATGTTCTCCCTCCATAGGTGCTAGATTGTCAACGGTCACTCAGAGGGTGCTCGAAAAAATTTATATGAGATTCGGGCGATAGTTTCTTCCTTCCACCGATTAAATGGTGCTTTGTTATTATTGGCGTAACTGAGGAACGGCGAGGCCATCAGTGGAGGTAAGTTGGCAGCCACTAAATTCACTTGCCAAGTGAAACGCAGTATCGCCCAAAAGGAGAATAGAACCCGGGTGCCTAGAGACGCTAGTCGGAGACTATCCACTAGGCCACTGCGTTGGCGAGACAGAGATATTTGACCGTTTGTGATGCAGACGCGTCGCACCTGTCTGTGGTATCACCCTTCCAGCTCTATTATGTATGGGACTCCGGCGCTACAGCGGCGGTAATTGTTGACCCGCTTCAGTCAGTGATGAGTTATAACCGATCTCACTTTACCCTTGGGCTGTGCTAGCGCTCAGTGATGAACCCTAACTACCTCTACTTATACGTCAGACATACGACGTGCAGTAGCTGGGGTCAATATGTTCAAAAGAGTTCTCTCCTGCGGCTGGGTTTGAACCTATGATGTGCCGCCTCAGAGCCAGTCGATGGCCCTGAGCTACTGGATGATGTATCAATTTATGTTTAATTAGTCTCCAGCTCGGCACATCATCAATTCAAATATTTTTTTCGACATGTAAAGGACTGTTATAATTGGTTTAGTGGGTTTTATAACTGAGAAAATGATATCTGAAGAGCTCCAGGTATTTTGAGTTAGAGGGGAATATTACTGCAGTTGTAAATTAATAATGCTTTAATATCATATCTGAATTGACATCAATATCGCCTCAATTGATTTAATACAATCTCTTCTTATCTACATTTCGACAACTTGAGGTAATAGAAAAAAGGGGCTGTAATTTCAACGTTCAATTATTAGTTAATAGTTAGTCCATTTCTCTCGTCTCATCACAACCAAGTCGCCTTTTGATCACCCCCAACCCACCTATTACTCTTTCAATATACCAGGACCACATTGTTTGGTTCCTCTTGATGAATGCTGGATGCCTCTTGAGCACGCACGGTCCTCAGCTGAAGGTCAAAGCCCTTCTTAACCTCCCTTCGAGTCACGCCAGACGGACGTGCGTGTCTAGCGTGGCTAGCGCGTCTAGCGTGTCATGCGTGCCTAGCGTGGCTCCGAAGTATGACGGAGGTGGATAGAAGATCAATAAATATGAGAGTTGGGACCAATCTTTCCATGTGGTTTCATTTGAATGAAAGTTAAAAACTATTTTATCGCACACCGAATCATAAAAGAGTTCTGCCTTCTGCTGACATGTCCTGATTGTATTGTTGATGGGATCATCACATGGAAAAGATACTGTGATTGTGACAGAGGCGGGTGATTCTCGTAAAACCTTCAACCATTGCTGGCACTTCTTTAACAACTTTCACTAAGTTAAATTAATATTTCTATTCAATGAAAAGTTAACGCAAGATGCTGTAATACTATTGTGTTGTCAATAATCCCAAACACATTTAAATGGTTTTGAATGTTCTATACATTAAACCAAGTATGCTTCCAGAAAATTACCCAATATATTCTTCGGTATCCATATTCGTCCCATAAACGATGTGAAAATATGCAGGACTCTGAGCAGTTGCACTGCACATCGAGCGCAGCAACTCGGTCTGCAACTCGGTCTGCAACTCGGTCTGCAACTCGGTCTGCAACTCGGTCTGCTACTCGGTCTGCAACTCGGTCTGCAACTCGGTCTGCAACTCGGTCTGCAACTCGGTCTGCAACTCGGTCTGCAACTCGGTCTGCAACTCGGTCTGCAACTCGGTCTGCAACTCGGTCTGCAACTCGGTCTGC
>SDVV010043690.1:0-10228 GCA_016164225.1 Gammarus roeselii
GGCGGATGTTTCACACAGGGCCGTCGTTTTGTTCGCAGAGTGATACGCGTCGTGTATTCCAAAATTGAGTTTGTCTGGCCCGTGCTTTGGAACGCTCGATTATAAAGTTGAACTCATGTTACGGTTCAGACGTTTAAATGTCGTGCAACACATCATTTAATGGTTCTTACGAAGATCTATCCGAAGCTTTTTTTTCGAAATTTAAATTCATATTTTTATTCATAATAGATTTTATTCGGATTATCTTCAATTGCTAACGATTGTTCCATCAATTATGCTTGGAATTCAACATTTCAGGACTCCAATGAAAGAAGAACGCTTGTTACGATATTTATAGGATATTAAGTCATAAATTGCAGTTAAAACGTGATTAAGGTGGATATTATTAAGGAGAGTAACAAGATAAATGACCACGTGATTTATATTGTGGTTATTACATCAAATGGGTGCATCTGAATAGAGCACGATTAATTATTAAGAGCCCTGCAAGCATTGTGTACTAATAATAATGATGGATGAGGGTCAGTAACATTTGACCAGCTTATACCAATTGCAGCGGAGCAGAACCTCAAGTTGAATGTGGAGGACCGACCAGCAAATCTAAACACCCACCTTCTGAGGAAAGACAAGAAGAACACATACATATCTGATTTGGTAACACTGACAAGAAAAACCAATGGAACATATGCATTTGCCACAAGTGTATAACATGTATAAGCAGACTAAGTCGCTGCTCTGTTGGGGCTCACCTCCCGTCTTGCTGCCCGGTTATGATGTGATGTCTTAATTCACAAGCCAAGCTCGATGGACCTTAAAACACCAATTAGCGTGTTTCAAGTTTTTAACGGTTTGTTTAAGGATAGAACTTTCCAATGAGGACACAGCTCTACACTTTGTTTCCTTCTCAGTGCTCATGGGAGTGTTCCCCTTGCTTCTTGTGTCCTAGTGGCACACAAGTAATGTTGCCGTTGAAGATAATTATTGACCTCGCTTTAAATGCCTCGCATATAGGCGTGTTAAAAATCAGCCCTCAGACGGACACGAGAGTAAACGTAATTAATGGCTTTTTCGGATATAGCACACAGGAATGTCGACTGTTTACTAGGAAAGGCAGGCGTCAATGAGATGTCCTTGGCAAAGTTACTGTGTGAACCACATCATCTGAGGGAATCGCTGTTTGTTCCAAGAAACACTTTCGAGCATGTTCGAAAAATTTACAAACATGTTTTCCGTTATTCTAAACGAGTGGATAGACGTGTACTCGTATAAAACGCAGAGACAGTGGAGTTCTATATACTGTATACAAGATATACCTATTACATGAATCGTAAAAACTGCTGGCCATAACACAAGCGGGAAGCCTGTTGTTCAGGCATGTATGGATCGACGTACAGACTTATATAGGCTATCTAGGCTAGGTGCATAACACACGCGGGCAGCCTGTTGTTCAGGCATGTATGGATCGACGTACAGACATATACAGGCTATCTAGGCTAGGTGCATAATACACGCGGGCAGCCTGTAGTTCAGGCATGTATGGATCGACGTAGACTTATATAGGCTATCTAGGCTAGGTGCATAACACACGCGGGCAGCCTGTTGTCCAGGCATGTATGGATCGACGCACAGGCATATATAAGCTATCTAGGCTAGGTGCATAACACACGCGGGTAGCCTGTTGTCCAGGCTTGTATGGATCGACGCACAGACATAGATAGGCTATCTAGGCTAGGAGCATAACACACGCGGGTAGCCTGTTGTCCAGGCATGTATGGATCGACGCACAGGCATATATAAGCTATATAGGCTAGGTGCAAAACACACGCGGGTAGCCTGTTGTCCAGGCATGTATGGATCGACGCACAGACATACATAGGCTATCTAGGCTAGGTGCATAACACACGCGGGTAGCCTGATGTCCAGGCATGTATGGATCGACGCATAGACATATCTAGGCTAGGTGCATAACACACGCGGGTAGCCTGTTGTCCAGGCATCTATGGATCGACGCAGACATATATAGGCTATCTAGGCTAGGTGCATAACACACGCGGGTAGCCTGTTGTCCAGGCATTGATGGATCGACGCACAGACATATATAGGCTATCTAGGCTAGGTGCATAACACTCGCGGGTAGCCTGTTGTCCAGGCATTGATGGATCGACGCACAGACATATATAGGCTATCTAGGCTAGTTGCATAGCACACGCGGGCAGCCTGTTGTCCAGGCATGGATGGCTCGACGTACAGACATATATAGGCTATCTAGGCTAGTTGCATAGCAAACGCGGGCAGCCTGTTGTCCAGGCATGTATGGATCGACGCACAGGCATATATAGGCTATCTAGGCTAGTTGCATAGCACACGCGGGCAGCCTGTTGTCCAGGCATGGATGGCTCGACGTACAGACATATCTAGGACAGATGCATAACACAATATGCAGAGTTTCAAGTCACTCTTCCTAAATTTAATTCTTCTTTTCTGTTTTGAGCTCTGAACTGTGATGTTTTGGTTCATTTGCAATACTGCTTTCCTACATATAATACAGTGATGATTCGTCAACTGAAAAAGGCTTCGTACTCAAGTTGAAGGAGACGATTTTCTTGAAAAAAAATCCTAAACGAAATAAAAAGGACTCTTCTACAGTTCAATAGTTTTCAAATTAACATGCTATGAAATATATAATTTACTGGATTCTGCAGAGCACTTAACTGAAATGTTGTTTTTCCTACACTTGCAAATCAAGAACATTTTAAAAATATATTTTTTACAGTTTATGGAGACCTCAACGTGCAGTAAATCATTGGAAATGTTCATCTTAGAAGCTTTTCCTAAGCCCCCCTGTGAGGGGAGAAAGAGTTGATCGCACCCACACCAGACGCTTTGCCTCAGTTAGCACAACTGAACTTGCTGGCCCAAGCGTATTGTATCTCAGACACACACGTTTTAATTTTAACCCAGTAACAATGCTGGAAGACAATAATTCCGTAGATGCGGACAGCCTAATTCATGGCTGGTTTTGAGTTCATTCCGGCAACACGTTGATAACACGTTCCGATTTGTCCTGCAGAGAGCACAGGTTGCTGGTTCATCGAGTCCGCCTCCTCCTTTCCTTTTGGCGGCAATCGATTGAATGCGGCAATGGCGTCGTCTCCTTGGACGGGCCTTCCCTTCCTTCTGCAGTACTGCTGCTGATGTTTTAGTTGTCGCTGATGTTTTTGATGTTGCTGCCGGTACTGTAATTCACGGTCACTTTTAAAAAGCGTTAGCATTTTATCCCTATCTATCTTTAGCTCGTCTAGTTGGTACAATTTGAACTTACGATTCTGTTGCGACGTGCGCTTCATACAATTCTAATTTATTAAACCGACGGATTCCAATTAATCAAGTGGCTGAACGAGCTATGTTACAAGGTATGAACTCTTTCAAAATTGCAGTGATAAAAATATTGGGTATCCACGACACCACGGCAACTAATGATCCAGAAAAACTGTGGTCAAAAAATGTATGGTTATATTCCGTTAGATGCCGCCAGGAGCGTTTGAAGCTGTCACACGTGCTGGCAAACACCGACTTCCGAATCTCGACACCAAAATTATGAAAACTTGCCAAGAGCTTCAACAACAGAATGCATAAACCATGTAGACGCACATATGGCAAGTTCTACTACCCAACAATCGCATCATACCATCAGACAAACAAGAAGTAGCCCAACGAACATTGTGCCATCAACTACACCATCTAGACAATAAGAAGATACTCAATCACTCAAATTGCAGATAGACCCAAATATCGCCCTTCCTTCACGTCAGCCATGATCACAGCCGCTATCAGCTAAACCAAAAGCTGGTTTGCGGACTCAGACATAATATCCTATTCATCTTCAACACCGAGGTCCACGCGGCATCAGGAGTCCCACGTACATCCTTAGTCTCTCCATTCTACACAACACCATACCTGTAAGGAAACTCATATTTAAAATGATTGAAGGAGATAGGTCTAGTGATAGCGGTGAGGGTCAAGGCGAATAACAGGAGACAGGGAAGACATATAGGTTTTCTATTGAATTGACTGCATGGGTAAGGACACTTCACTCTGGTTTATAATATATATTTAGAAACTCATGAACACAGTTTTGATAAAAACAACCTAATTAAACGTAAAATAGAAACAACCTAATTAAACCTTAGTTGCCCTCCAAAAAAATTTGCCTTATCAGCTCCCGGTATCATCGCTGCTTTGAGCTCATTGGTCGTAACTGTCAAGTCATAGCCAGCCTTCAAATACCGCGCTCCCATCCCCAACACAAGCAGTGATCAGCCTTTAATAAATTACGTTACATACCCAACATTTCCGAACAAGCGAATGGCATACCCATCCTAAAACACAACAAAGCTGAAGGGACCAAACTCAAACAAACTTATTTCTTTCCTTCCAAATCGATAATTTTCTTGAGGTACTGGTTGTAAACAAAGTTAATGCCCATATCCCACACTTCTCTACACAACACTGTTTCAGGACACACCACTCCACACTCGGGTAACTCACCAATCTCACACAGACCATCCACGAACGCCTGATAGAAAAAAAAACTAGCCCCACGACCCTGGTATGCGCCATTGGCAATAGGAAAGTAAGCCTTCAACACTGTTTCAAGGCACGTCCTCATGAACTAAATACTTGAATAAAAACAATCCATCCAAATTACATGAGGTTGCTAATTTCCTCTGGCAGACAAGCGAAGTTTATAATGCAAAGTCATCACGGACACGATATTTCCTCGATGGTGTTAACCGGGCTCTTTCCATTTCTTTCTATTTTTAACGTCTTCACGCACGACCTGTCCACACCAACACACACCTCAAGCCTACATCAGCTAGTACACGGATGACCTTAAAATCACCACAACACCACAACCACGAAACCACTACCGCACATCTCCAGCAATATCTAACTCACTCGGCTGCAGGACTAACATAC
The DNA here is from genome assembly GCA_016164225.1 of Gammarus roeselii. Lineage (NCBI taxonomy): Eukaryota > Metazoa > Arthropoda > Malacostraca > Amphipoda > Gammaridae > Gammarus > Gammarus roeselii. The sequence goes on from SDVV010043690.1 coordinate 4,981, forward strand.
CACCAACATCTATTTTATGGTCCTACGTTTTCACGTTCAATTTATTCACTATAATGATGTTTATGAACCATGTTTCATTAGTTTGAACCTTCCATTAAAAGGGGACCAGGACTAATGTTTTGCATTTGTTGATGCGCAGCTACAGCTCGTCAGCGTAATCTCAGATGCAGGTGTCCTCATCGTTCAACGACTAGGGCCATGCATTTATCCACCTAAGCTAAGAGTGACGTGTCTAACAGCTGGCCAATCAGTTTTCAGCAGTGATTTTAGCACATGAACGTGAGACGAAATTAGAGCTATCTCCAAACCATAAAATTATTCATGCAGCTAGTAACAAGGAGGAAGCTGTCGAGAGCGAGATGCGGGCATCACATAATCATCCTGTCATAGCAACGCAGATTCGTGAACGCACCCTCCGAACTGCCGGTACGCGCCCGATACGGTCCAGCACGTCATGATGTGTCTCACCATCGCACTCGGCCGGCTCAGTCATGGTATCACATAGTTGCGTGATCTATGGGAGCGCCCGATAGAGCATTATACATAAGTTCGGGGGCTTGTACTGGCTGGAAAATTCTAACGAGTTTCATACCTGTGCGCCGGTTGTGGCTCCTGCACCGCTGGAGGAGCTGGGGCTAAGAAACAGCGGTATCGTCACATTAACCTAACATAAGTATAATTGACATCGTACGAAACAGACTCCTCCATTTTCCTCTCCTCTTCTCGTTGCTTTCTCTGGAAAGTTTGAATTGGTGTCACGTTATGATGCAACTTTTGTAATTGTAGTACGCGATTTACCAAGGACTCCATTATATAAACTGTGAGCTAACTCACGGCTTGATTTGCCTGGCCCGATTATAATTAAGGCGTCTCACCAAAGATTAGAGCAGTTATCAGGTGGAGATTTCCTAATAGTTGAGATCCTCTGATTGTCGTTGTGTTTCAGTGCAAGCGAGACCTGTTTGAAGTATAAGCTAAGTGAGCGGTTGAACCTTTCCGACGAGGAAAGCTTCTAGCTCTGTTGCGCTCCATCCTCTCTGATCCACCGTCCTGTCATGGGTGCAGTGCCCCTGCCACTTGTATATCACGGGGATCAGCGCTAGCTGAGGAAACGAAGAAGTTTTTGCGCAATATCAAGGATATGCGTCGCTTACTAGTGTCGCGCAACTGACAGTGACGTTACACTGGTAGTCTAACTTTTATGGCCTTTTTTGAAAGGGTCTTCTATCAACGAGAGGATGCCAGAACGTCTCGGCCATTGCCGGGTGGGTTCGGGCCATCTGGTCACGGCAAATGCCATGTGGTCGTTAACCGGCGCAGGCAATTCTAATCAAAATTGAATGCTTAGAAATCTTTTGATTTGTCTACCACTTTTATTGTTCTTCGAGGTTTCCTAATAGCGTGGTTCTTGGTTATTGCACTCGAGGTTGATTGACTCTAGATTCTTGGATCTTGTGTATTTATAGTCAAGGGCATCTTCAAAATGTACCAACTCAAGTTTGGTGGTCTATACACAAAATTATGGTTTTCAGAATTTCATCTTCAACGGCGTGCAAACCTAGATAAATCATTGAAATTTTTCAACTCTTCACAGCTTTCCAGACGATCTTTCACATAGATTTCAATACCACATTTTCTATTTGAGCGGTCACTTCTAAACCCGTGATTTTCAATACACAGCTCGGTTGATAAAACCTTGCCTCCAGGTGTGTCTCACAATCAGATGGAATGTCTTGGATCAACTTCATTTCATTATATTGGCTGGTGTCATGGACCAGCCCTAGTTTGATTATTTCCTGTGATCTGATCTCCTGTGATTGATCAGCACTGTAGTGGCGATGGCCGTGCACCGCTGCAACTCACGCGGGCACCACCAAGAGGGCATCAGTCATCACATGTAGGCCTGCTGTCCTGGTCGCAGTAACTGGTGATTTTCCGTTGATGCTGCGTGATGAATCCGTTAGGCACGGTTTTCGAAACGCGTGCCGCGTACGTGAGGCTGTGGTTTCACCCCACCTCTTTGACCAACATGGTTAATGTTTGGGTGTTGCTGTGGGTTGCTCGGATTGGTGTTTCCTTGTCTACTGGGTGTTGCTGCTGTGTTTTTTTTCTGATATGCAGCCAACACATTTTTTTGTCGGTGTATTGCATACGACGACGCCAGTCATTGCATCAAACCCTTGGATTTATTTTTTTACGACAGAGTTTATCGCTTTTGCAACCGAACCTTCCCAAATCCATGAACGTGTTGCAACGCTTCATGAAGGTAGATCAACATGTTCCCATACACTCCATACCTGAATTTGTTTCACAAATAAAATATGCAGTACTTGAAGCTTTTTACTATTGGTACTTGTCTTCTATTTTGCTAATGCTCTCCTGCGTCATTTCCCTTTTTTTCCGTTGTTTTCATTTGACCCGGGTTCACAAGCTGGGTGAATGGAACCGCAGTATTTTCATGACTCTCCATACCTGCATTTGCTTTTCAAATAGAATTTGCAGAATTTCGCCTTTACACCTTTGGTAAATTGTCTTCTATTTGCTCACCATTGTCTATCTTACTTTCCTTTTCGGTAATTTAACTGGAACTTATTGTACCAGTAACGTCTGTACGTACACCGATGTCACTCGCCATATCACTGCTTTTATCACAAGCAACTTTTTCTGTACCTTGACCGCCAGTGGCCACAGAGGTACCACGAGCATCAGCAGTATTTGCATTACTCTGCTCACGTGTAGTTTGGACATTTTTACACCAGCTGTTTTGACCCCGAGTCTAAAACAGGTCACACATTCGCTACAAATCCTGTCACATTATTTTCCCAGCATTCTATAGCACATTAGCCCAACATGTGACCCTTTTGAACAAGATTCGCAAAAACATCACACCACGGGAACAATATCGATATTTTCTTGTTCATTGCATGTGATACACTTCCACGATGCCTTCTTAATTTTGACACTGTGCAAATCGGTTAGGTTTGTGCGGATGGTACGAACACTTGAATGATTTTCATTTGATTGATCCATAAACTGTGCGATGCGCAGTCGTCATGATGTAGGCGGTAAATGAATGTGAACGTGTAGTGATTAGCTACAAACCCCAAGCAAATAAGTGCGACGTTAAAATTTGTCGCTTTGTCCACGGTCAAGTTTGTTTGAAACACTAACACTCGCTCTTACAATACAGAAGAGTGCCTGTAGTATATCAATTGCACTCAACAAGCTTGTCTCAACGAAAAAGAACACGACATAATGATATGAGACCGATATATTGAAGAAGGGGATAGTTTCCGTCCTACCAATCAAGAGTCACTGGCTGCTCAAGATGGATCTTAGTAGCCTCACAGAGAACTGCATTGAAAGATTCGATGTCGGACTGAAAGAGTAGCTGCTCGAAAATTCCTCATAATTATGCTTGAGAGACCTGGCTGAGTTTGTGACATTTTAGCTATTTGCTTTACGCTTTTAGCTGAGTTGATGACATTTTAAGTTTGTTTTATGCTTTTGGTAACTACTTAAGAAGTAAATAAACCCAAGCAGATGCTAATTAGGATTTATTCAGTATGTTAAATAGATCATAACATCATAACGTGCTGAACTCTAAACGGATAAATCTTAAAACAGCAACACTCAACTTGTTGGTCCGTCTTTCTTTTCAGGTTCCCTCAAAGTGTCCGGCTCAATGGGGACAGTTTGCCTAATCGAGCGAGGCAGACGGGAATCTAACAACCCCAATTCTTATCAAGTTTCGGCAACCGGGATGTTTAAAACTCATTTTTTTCGATTCAGACAATAATTCATCCTACGATCAAAATACAACTCTGATAAACATACAAATAATTATTAGTCGATAAATTACTGACGCATATCAACGTCACAAAAATTACCAGATTGTTAACCTTCAATGAGCAAAGTATAGATGAATTATAAGAAGAAGAAAAATAAAAAAAAATATGGCCGAGCCTAGAGTCAACATAAAATATCTATAGGCGTGTATTAGCTATCGTGCAAAGAAAAATGTCAGGTGAAAGCCTTCTTTCAGTACTACCTAAATTATGAGTTCTCCGTGAATTACTCTATAGTAGCAAGGTACTATTACAAAAAATTATGAGTTCTACGTAAATTGATCTGTAATAGCTACGTACTATTACAAAAAATTATGAGTTCTACGTAAATTAATCTATAGAAGCTACGTACACATAAAAAGAAATGCGAGTTCTACTTGAATGAATTCTAAGTAAATCAACAACAATAGGTACAAACACAGATATTGCGAGCGAAAAAACACTGGTTTGCTACCACCCAATGTTGGTTCCTGTAATGCCTTGTCTGAGCGTTTCGAAAGTTCCCGAACCGAACGTATAGGCCGGTTACAGGCCCATTATTCAGAAGGGCCGTCGGGTTTGTGAACATCCCGAGGACAGAAGTCGTCGAGAGCTGCGGACCTAACATATAAACCTATGAATAATGAACGTTTACGTGCATTTAACGATTTGCGTACAAATCTTCTGTAACAACCTCGACAAAACTCCTGCACCGCTTGCCGCATGATCAACTTTATAGCTGCATTGTTGCCGCATTATCTTCTGTAGGAGCATCGGCATACTCATGCACCGCTTGCCGCATGATCAACCATACACTTGCGCCACTTGAGACAGTATCTTCTGTAAGAGCATCGACATACTCCTGCACCGCTTGCCGCATGATCAACTTTATAGCTGCATTGTTGCCGCATTATCTTCTGTAGGAGCATCGGCATACTCATGCATCGCTTGCCGCATGATCAACCATACACTTGCGCCACTTGAGACAGTATCTTCTGTAAGAGCATCGACATACTCCTGCACCGCTTGCCACATGATCAACCATAAACCTGCGCCACTTGAGACAATATCTTCTGTAAGAACATGGACATAATCCTGCGCCGCTTGCCGCATGATCAACAATACACCTGTGCCACTTGCCGCATAATCTCATGTATGAGCATCAATATTCTCCTGCGCCACTTGCCGCATGATCAACAAAACACCTGCACCACTTGCCGCCTAATCTTATGTACGAGCTTCGACATTTTTCTGCGCCACTTGCCGCATTATCAACAATACACCTGCGCCACTTGCCGCATAATCTTATGTATGAGCATCGACATTCTCCTGCGTCACTTGCCGCATGATCAACTAAACACCTGCGCCACTTGCCGCCTAATCTTATGTATGAGCATCGACATAGTCCTGCGCCACTTGCC